>PYAF01001975.1:621922-661437 GCA_007407185.1 Glycine tomentella
AATTAGGAAAGACTTATTTCTGAACAATCAATGCATGAACCTCTTATGATTTGTTCTCTTAAAGCTTAATTTGACAGAATCGCTAAGGGTTTAGGGTTCTCGATCGAATTAAAGAGTGAAATCGCTAGTTATCTAGGATTTACAACTATAGGAGAGACTTATCATTTGTAAGCATTAATGACAATTAAATCAATCAAGTCAAAGGAAGTAATCATAGTGGATTGCGCCTGACCACAATTCATTCTCCATTGGTAATTCCTATAATCAATTTACTGTTCGTGTTTCTTAATTTCTTATTGTAGTTATATAATCCAACAAAACCAACAACAATTTTGTTTTCGCATTTTCTATTCTCGTTTCAATCATAATAGTTAATTTTCTGTGAAATTACTCTCAATCCCTGTGGAGAACGATACTTTACTTACACTTTATTACTTGATAACGATCGGTGCACTTGCCGTATTCACAATTCGATCCACATCAGCAACCTATGCAGAGAGATGGGTACCTATCTGTCAACAGCCAATACATGCAATGGTACTTCTCAGTTACCCGTCGTTGGATGACCCACAGAGCGGCTTTGAAGGCACATGTGGTATGCATGTTAGTTATAATTGTGTAATTTGTAGGTTAATTTACGTGTAATCTTCACTAATAATTTTTCATGTGCAAACCGATCGAGCAGAGACTGTTGTGCACATGCTTTCACCTGAGGCACGTGGGGCATTTGACATGACTCAGATGTACGAGGAGGCAGTTCGAATGCTGGCCGCATGCGACGATATAGACAGAGTAATAGATCCTGGAGATGCTGCACCGCCACCAATGCGACGTCAGACTGAGGCCCCGCCACCCGTGGTTCGCCGTAACCGACATGCGCGTCACGAGGGGTTACCCCTTCACCACTCGACTCCATCGGTTGCAGACACACCAGTGGTTGTACCACCTATTCCTCCACGTCGTCCTGGCATGTTCTACGCCCCTAGGTACCCTTCAAGCCTTTCCCAACAATATTGGTGGCCCCCACAGTTTGTTCCTGGATCACAGTATCCGCCTTAGGTTGCAGGACCGTCGATGCCGCATGCCGAGGTCCCACATGCATCATACCCCATGCATTCTGCTGGCCCCAGTACAACTAGGCCAAGTTCAGTAGGGCCGAGTTCATCTGGTTTGCATTACATGCCCAGATCAGACACATTTGAAGATTGTTATAGGCCCACTGCTCCAAGTCCAACATCAGAACAAGATATGGTTTTTGGGACTCCTACGACACAGTTGTCTCGGGTACCAAATTCTCCGAGTTTTGGACAGTATTCAGCAGATGAAAAATTATTGCAACAATGGATGAGGGACATGAAGACAACGTGGACGATGGTTCGTATGACGTTCAACACATCATTAGGCGGAATCCGGTTAGGGAAGCGTGGTTTCGATGCCATCTGTCACCCTATGTACATAACATGAGCCGCTGTGCAGGATTCCATTAGGACCACGAACAGCATGACTAAATAATTTATTTTCCCATATTAGTGACAGTACGATGCTCTTAAATTGTATGCTAATTTTATGTTATATGCATGACTAATATTCCATAATTATTGTTTATTAAATATTTAAAATGATTAACATAAGTATAACCATAAAGTACATTATTGGTTCTGGTTGCGTGAAGGGCAATTATGCCTATTGTGGCCGACAATCTTATAGTACCCACATGTTGTTCGAGTCGTCGAGCCTTCCCTGGAATCCATTTCATTGCGTATGCGCGTACTCTTTGGCCTTCCTTTTGTACGTCTCAGCGACACATCTGGTATAACAATGGGCGGTACAGCTGGTGGTATGAAGTCCTCATTCCCAATAGGAAACCACTGCGGTGCATACACTTGACATTGATACGTAGTACTATATACAGGATCTACATATTGTCTAGGATCGTGGTGTGTGGATCGACATGCTGCAATAACATGGCTACACGGGAACCTATATGTAGTGAACTTACCACATTGACAATGTCGTTCAGCTAACGAGACTGACCATTTTTTACCGCCCATATGAGTTCGTATATTGTACGTCTCTTGAACCTCAAATCTCGTCTTAAGTGTGTCAAAACAAGTGACATAGTGCGTTGCCGATTTATCAACCATCATCATATATTTTTGCCATGCTAATTTGGAGAAATGATTACCTCTCGCCATCTCCTCATGGGCTTCTTGACCATGTGCAACAAAGTATGACACTAATCGAGCTTATGTGAATCGGACAAGGGACGTAATTGGGAGGCTTCTGGCTCCTTTAAGTATCTTGTTAAAGCATTCTGAAAGATTCGTTGTCATGTGACCAAACCTTCTTCCCTGTTCATCATACGTTATACTCCACTTCTCCTTTGGGATTCTATCAATCCATGCTGCTATTTGAGGGCTTGCTTCTTTTGTTTCTAATCCGGCATCGAAATCTAAGCGCGAGGTTGTATAAGCTACATATACAAACACGATGTAAAAAATAACACATACGATAAATATGGTAACGATATGTAAATACATTGTGTTGTAATGGATAGACATACCTAATTTCTTCAATTGTTTCTTCAACATGACATTGTTGAATCTATGATTAAAATTACTTGCCAAATGCCGAATGCAATACACATGGTACGCCCTTGGTGGATGCCATCCTAGTTCAACATTATTTACCACGGCAATTATGCCAGCATGTCGATCTGAAATAAGACAAATTTTGTCTTTTTGCGTCACGTGTATGCGAATGAGTGCCAAAAACCATGACCAATTGTCGATATTCTCCGCAGAAACAATTGCAAATGCAATAGGAAGGACATAATTGCTTCCGTCAACTGATGTTGCAATGAGCAGTGTTCCCCGATATTTCCCATACAAATGGGTTCCGTCGATGCTTATAACTGGTTTGCAATAATTGAAAGCATCGCAACACTGTTTGAATGTCCAGAACACCCTATTGAACACCTTAGCACTTCCGTCCAGTTGACCATCAATAAAATGGTCGTTTAAATCCAGCTTGTATGCAGACCCAAGAGAAAAATGTAACATGTAACCCAACCACCTTGGCAAAAATGCATAAGACCCATCCCAATCTTCGAAAATATGAACAATGGCCTTTTGCTTTGCCTTCCATGTCTTCGTATATGATATATGAAATCCCAACTTTGTTGCTATTCTTTCTTGAATTAACCTAATTTTAACATTGGGATCCTCCCTAATCATTTCTGCATTTCGCCAAACAATAATACATTAATAAATTTTAATCAATAATCGGACTTCAATATAAAATATTTTAAGTACCTAAGATCAACGAACATATGACATTTGAGTCAAGTTACTTGTGATCTTAAGAAAGATTTTGACCGACGCATGTGTGTTGGTTGTTCCATATGCCTACAACCCATTCAATGCCGCCTTTTTTTTCATATGCCCTCATCCTCTATGGGCAACCATCCAGATGATTTTCACTAACCATAATAAGCCTTTTCGTATCACTTTTTTTGACAACCGTTGTGCGCTGCTCGACCATACAATATTGTTTTATTGCCAATTGAACATTCCACTTGCTATATCCTCAGACTCCTGATCTGGGTATTCTCAATTAATATTGGTGTAATGACCAATGTCAGACCAAAATGGAACGTTGCCCCCTCCTATATAATGCGACATTAATCACATTGTTCATTAAACCTGCAAAAAAAACTTAACACTATTGACATAAAAAACAATGTTCATCCATACCTACAACGGGAGGCTGCTCCTGCATTCCCACATTGCCCGAAGAAGGAATTGGAAAAGCACGATCGAAATCACCATCTACGTTGGTATCTGATGAGTCACTGTCTAGAACAACACCTTCATCCACCTCTTCCTCAGAAGTATCCATAGGCCAAGATGGGTTGTAGGCCGGCACCATTTCATTCTTCGCTGCTTGACTTGGTGGTGTTGGTGTGGGCGATATATCCCTATGTCCATAATCCATTTCTTGGGTTTGTTGGGTTGGTTCTTGTGGAGATGAGGATACATCTCTGTCTTCGGGATTCAACTGTGGCTCTCTGTTAATGTCAATGGAACCAGTGGGTTGGACACAATGTTCACTGCTTGATTGGCCACCACAGTTTAATTCTGCATACAATTCGATAAATCTAGGATTTTCTCCATCTGATCTGCATGCGTCAGTAACTAACGCTACATCGTCATCATCTACAATATCCACAACAACCCACTGCACCAGGTTGCCCGATGCACATCTAGCAGTCAATCAAGAGACACATTGTCCGCGTTGTAGTCTCAACTTCTTGTAAATCATTTTCATTAGATCACGGTGGCTGCATCCTGGGGCATGTGAAATATTTTACTTTCTCCTTCAAAAATTTGACCATTAGGTCCAAAATATTTACTCCCATTATAATACACAATCGTGATTAGACCATTTCTACTATTACTCATTTTGCCGTAAAAAACTCAAAAATAACAGAACAATGTCTTCTGGACTGAAGAATAAAAAACAAAAATAATAGAAGATGGCTACTGATGTAAAAATAACAGGTGTAAATAGGACTATATTCCCTATGCAATATAGGAAAATATATCACCTATTTCGTTGTGCCAAAGTATTTCGGCTTCAAAAATCACAAAGCAAAATATCATCTGGAATTTTTTTAAAAAAAAACTATTAGAAGATGACTACTAATGTAAAAAAAAAGGTGTAAATAGGACTATATTCCCTATGCCATATAGGAAAATATATCACCTATTTCGTCGTGGCAAAGTATTTCCGTTTCAAAAATCACAAAGCAAAATAACACCTGAAAAATTTAAAAAAAAATAATAATACAAGATGACTACTGATGTAAAAAATAGGGTGTAAATAGGACTATATTCCCTATGCAATATAGGAAAATATATCACCTATTTCTTTGTGCCAAAGTATTTCGGTTTCAAAAATCACAAAGCAAAATAACACAATATACATCGAGTGATGTAAAAATCAAATACAAATAGGACACAATTTTCTACAACCAATGCTATATAATATTTTTCGAATGCAAGGTCTGTGAAGCTGAGGGAGTATATATAGATCAATCAAGACTAAATTCGCTGACGGGCAGAGCAAAATATTTCACATACTTCGCAGCCCCTCCCAACAAATTCAAATCAACATTCATTCCACGTTGGGCAACTATACATAATTAGCTATGAAGTCAAGCGAATTTCACACTAATTAGCTATGAAACCAAGCGAATTTCACACGTGGTTGGCCTGTCAGAAACACATAATTCGCTATGGGGTAAAGCGGATTAGGTTGGCCAGTAATTGATTGCCAACTCAGCCAATGGAATTCGCTGGAATAGCTTGCGAATTTTACACCATGGCAGTTTGGCAATTTTATTTTACGGCCTGGCACTTTGACATATAATTTCTCCAATTGTGGCCTTTTGACGAGTAGCTCTAAATTTTCCATTGTACTACTTGTACGATTTGGTATGTTTGCCAAAGACATAACAAGGCTCCCTATGCCAAAGTATTCCCACAAACTTTTGTCCTTTGGTCTAGCTATGAGACTTATTCTTAATTGGAACTTAGTCACACTGAAAGTTCTTCATTCCTCTCTAAGAATGTATTCTGCGTAATAAAAAAAATTAGAAGTCACCAAAAAAAAGACTATGAGCAATAAATTATATTTTTATCTATTTTAATATAAATGATTTTATACATATAATTATGGTAAAAAAAATATTATCAGTTGAATAGAATTAAAGGGGACCAATCCAAGCAAGGGAAGTTTTTTGGATAGCATTCTTGAAAGTTCATCAACTGAACATTTTGAAGCTAGGGCTAAAATAAAAGAGATGAAGTCCTTGATTAACAGTATTTTTCATTCTTATATCCTTTATTATAACGATCACTATTTTTTCGTAACATTTTTACATTACCTTCCATAACCTAAGCTGATATAAGCAGGGTTCAGAACTCAAAACTGGCCATAACAAAAAAATGAAACAATATATTGCGATCATTCATTCAGTTGTATGATGCTTCCTTCATTAACCAGAGCCAGAGGTGCTAGGCTTCATATGGATAAATTGGATAGTGTATCTGCTACTAATTCTGGTCCATATTCCTTAACCAGCTCTTCCTGTCACCCCAACCAAATCAGACTCAAATTAGTACTGACAAATCGCACTCTAATCTTATAATGCAATTCTCTATTCATCCTCTTAATGAATTACTGTAATTGAAATTGTTTAAACTGTTATCAGAATGCAAGTAGGCAAGCTAGAATATAAACTAGAAAAATTAAGGGTAATTTTGGAAATAAAAATCAAATATAATAAGGATATAATACATTGGAAGAAATTATTAAAACAAATATTATAGTAAATAACAATTCTGAGAATTTGACTTTTGACCAAGTGTCTTAATGTCATGTATAGTTTACCTCACCTAGTGAAATAACACTTATAAAATTCAATGCATATAATAGCAAGTGCAAACTAATGAATATATATAGCATGAAGTGGTAATAGCCTTCTTAACCAGATTGCAAACTTGTATCAAAGTAAGGATATAATACATTGATAAGAAATTGGTAATTAACTGATAACCGTGAGAGTAACAAAAAAATACAGATCAAGACTTTGAGACAATATATTGTGATTTCTCTATAATTAACCCCTTGATAGATATCTTTTGGCTTTTGGGTACATAAGTGATATTAGAGCTGATGGTTCAGCTAGATTAAGCATTAAGAGGCACAAACACCACTATCCTTTAGTAAGAACCCAAGTACTTGAGTTGAATGAATGCGTATTCATAGTGATAAGATGTGAAGTAGGACAAAAAGAATAGGACAAATTAATTAAATTAAAAAAAATGCATATTGTATGCTATTTCATCACATGCAAAGGATCTGCATGTTCTTTACAAGATTGAAACATTTTGGGAGACCTTAAAGTATCACTAGTAAATGCTCAAATATAAAAGGTATCCATAAACAATCTTTCTCCAAAATCTTCAACTGCGTTTTTAGCTGACTTACTTCTTTTGCGAATTTGTCCTCTATTTTCTTCCATACTTCAAAAGCATGTTCGCATTTCAGCAATTGGATACTAAGCTTTGGAGACATGTTCACAAGAAGCCATGCACTAAGATCCTGATCCTGCTCCTCCCAGTTTTTTTATTCTTCGCTGACCTTTCCACTGATGAACTTGTGTGGCCTTCCTCCAAAATCCGCTTCACTGATGAACTTCTCAAGGTTTCTTTCCTTGATTGCTCCTAAAGCTTCCCTCTTCCATGCTAAGAAATTGTCACCATTCAGTTTGATAGAAAGTTTATTCATTGCAAAAGATTGAGAAGTTCTTTCCAGCAACTTCAACATCTTCAGATGTTTCCAAGAAGAAGAAGAAGAAGAAGAAAATGAAGAGACTCAATGAACTACTATATTGATCATTACTCACAGTAATACAAGTGGAACGTTATCTATATGCAGAAAGATTTATAACTAACTAACTAACAGAGTTTGTAACCGAATATATCTACTCCTAACTGATAACTGACTTAACCCTTTCACTAATCTAATTATGCTTAGATCGTTACAAAGTTTACTAATTTGTGTGTTATGTAGAATCTGTAATGTCTTTTTATTGTGGTTTTGTTGTCTGAGACAACTTTTTGGTCAATCCATTTGTGTCAACTTTGAGTTGATTATTTTGATTCATCCGGTTTACATTTATTCAAAAAAAAAATTCGATTTACACTTATTTATATTTGGTTTAAATGTTTTTAGTTCTCATAAGTTTGAATTTTTTTAATTTTAATCTTTGTAAGTTTTTTTAATTTTTTTTAGTCTTTGTAAATATAATTTTTTTAATTTTGATCCTCTAAAACTTTTTTGTAAGTTGACACCTTTTAAATTTTAGTCTCTTTAAGATTTTAATTTTTTTTATTTTTAGTCCTTATAAATTTGTGTTCACAGGAACCAAAATTGGAAAAAGGCGTAGTTACATAAAATAAAAATGAACAAAATATCTTAAAGTAATCAAAATTAATAAAAATAACATGAACTTATAAGAAATTAGACCCTTTGGCAGTAACCTAAGTACTTCAATTGAAAGAACAGTAAATAATTCAATTGATGGAGTTCAAATGATGGACCTCAATGGCCTCAATTTCATTGCTAGTTTCCAGACACTCCACAGCTAGACTGCTGAGCCTGTGTGTGAATCTCCTTAAGGAAGTTTTTTTTCTTAAGAGTTTCCATTCTAATGAGACAAATAATTATCAATGAAGGCAACTTAGGTCCAATGCTGTGCTCTAGAACACAAAAATAGCAGTAGTAGTATAAGAAAACCAGAGCAATCAGGATGTGAAATAAATCTCTATTTCCATCCATATTTCATAAGCATGTTTGCATCCTGCCATTGGTTTAATTATGCTTTGGACGTTACTCATAGTACTTCTACACATATACAGAGTTATTTATAACTACTCCTAATAAGTCCTAACTAACTGAATTTGAAACAGAATATAACTATTTCTGCCTGGACTTGACCCTTTTACTCTATGTTGTTTCGGTTATTTAATTATGCTTTGGTCATTGCAAAAGTGTAGTAATTTAGTGTCGTTTTGCTGTCTGAGCCAGCTTTTTGGTCAATATCTTATACATCAAAAAAGAAAAAAAATTGAAAACCTATCTTACGTAAAAAGAAAGGGTAAAAATAATTAAATCCTACCTTATGACTTGAAGAAGAGAAAAAATAATAATAAAATAGTATCTTATATAAAAAAGATTAAGAAAAATAAATATAATAAATATTAATTGATAAAAAGGAAATAAATGCAAAATGTTAGAAGTTAATGTTTTAAAAAATATTTTTTGAAGTAAAATGATAGAATTTATTAAAAAAAATGTTTACCAAATAGTTAACCAAATTTTTAAATTAGTAAAACCAATAGAAATTAACTCAAATGTCTTGCAAAATATATAAAAAATAATAATAGTGAAAAAAAAAAACAAGTGGAGCAAGGTAAGGAGTAATAACACCACCGATTGAACACAGAAATAGGAGATCAGAGTCATGTAAGTAAGAAGTGTGGTGACAACTTGAACGCTCAATTTTTTAGTTTCAGAAAGGACAAAATGGAATATTTGGAGCTTGTGGAAATCCTTGATAGTTCTTTAGTAGTTAAAGAACATGATAATATTTTCATGGTGGGAAGTGGCGGATCCATGTTTAAGATTGGGGGGCAATGCACCTCCTTAAATTTTTAAGAGAAATTGAAAGGCAGCCAATAGCAAAGGAACACGAAGAAGAAAGTTTAGCCCAACCAGCAAAAGGAGAAACAACCAACACTAAAGGAAAAGACTTGAATAATAGAGTTTTTATTTGAGCTTAATATGGGTCAGACTGTTGGTTTTTGTACCCCATTTATTACTTTCTGCAGTTTCCTTTAAATTTTCTTCACCAAAAAAATTTCGGGGGTAGCATCCCGTCACCAGTGCCCCCTCTTAATTATTTTTTTGGATCCGCCATGATGGATAAAATAGCATGACCTCTCATCGATTTTCTTTGTAGGGTTTACAAGGTATGCTCAGAGGCCGATCTCAACATGAAATTAAAAAAATGGGAGAATTAGATCCAAAACCTTTTCAAAATTAGTTATGTTCAGCATGGGAAGAGAATCTGAAGGATCCAACTTGGAATCCTTTCAAAAAAGTTGAGGTCAATGGCATATTACAGGTACATGATTATATATTTTCTGATAGCCGCACCTAGGCCCCCAGGCATCACTCATAGGCCCATTCGTCTCAATGACTATCAATGGAAGTGAAGCACCAATTTTAAATCAGAAGGTTTTGTTGTTATAATGTTGGCTTCATATGTTACATAAATAAGGTCGAGTAATTGTTTTGAGAATCTCATAATTTCTAGACACAGAAAATTGAAAGGTGAAGTTTCTATTATCATGTTATTTAACTTATAAATATTCTTTTTTTTTATATTTAATACAAAGTTAAATAATTCATGAGTAATAGTTCTTTATATAAATAACTCTCTTCAATTTTAAGCAACTCAAAATTATGTGTAGCACACCAAAATAATATTTTTTATAAGCAACTTACATTGTGAATGTACTTTACACTAAAATTTCAGCATCATTCATCAATTAAAGACTCACAATTAACTAACATTGTTGTTAACCATGCATCATCAAAGACTGGTGAATGAATAGTGTTATCTAAAAAACTAACTGAACTGTTGGGCATCATATATAAAAATTCACATAATGCAATTCTTACTTTCCGTTGTCTATTCGTTCTCTTAATTAATAAATTAAATTATTTGAAGTTGTTTAAATTATCCTCAGAATGCTAGTAAGCAAGCTAGAATATAATTAATCAAAGTTTGAACTAAATTAAGGGATTTCTGTCAAAAAATAGAAAAACTGAAAAATTAAGGGCATTTTTGGAAATAAAAATCCAAATGTAATAAGGCCAATGGAGAAAATTATTAGAAGAAATCTCATAGTAAATAATATTTCAGAGAAATTGATTTCTGACCAAGACTAATGGTGTCATGTAGTTTAATCTCACCTAGATAAAATTATTATTGTTTTTTATAAAATTGAATGTAGAAAATAACAAATATATAGCATGAAGAGTTATTTATAACTACAAGAATTGAAGAGAATTACTCATAGTTGTAATGCAAATATAGTTTTATTTATAACTACTCCTAGCGGATAACTAGACTCCTAACTAACTAATTAACTGAATTTGTAACGGAATATAAATACTCCTAACTGATAATTGACTTAACCCTTCAAGTTTACACCTTGATATTTGAGTTATTTAATTATGTTTTGATCGTTACAAAGTGTAGTAATGTCTGTCTTTGTATGTTTAGATCGATTCATCCAGTCTATACATATTTCTGTTTTTTTATTATATATTAAAAAAAATAAAAGTAAAATAAAATTAAAATGTTAAGAATTATCATATTCAACTTTTAGGATTAAGATTTTATAGTTTGAATTTTGATGAATTTATATTATAAAATTTTTACATATTTAATAGGACTTTATAAATTTATAAGATTTGAAAAGATTCATAAATTCTTAAAAATATTCAAAATTACATGAGTGAAGAGAATAAAGATAATAAATGGTTAGATTTAGATTAAAAAAAAGTAAAATAAATATAATTTTTGATAAACTAATTTTTCGTGCATTAAAGTCTTCTATTTTTTTTTCTTTTGGATTTGAATAGATTTTAAAATGTACACTGCTTTTCTGTTTGTTTTTTAATTACTATAATGATTTCAATTTGATGGTTGTCCAATCTCAATATGTTAGCTTCAATTGCTATATTTTTTTTCTATACGTGATTGCTTTGTAGATTGAATGTTTGCGTTACGATTCCAGTAAAAGCATTACAAGGGGTAACCCAAAACAAAGTCCACCCCAGCAAATATGTTGTGAATCCGGCAAGTATACCGTTCGTTCAAGTAATAAAATGATAAGTGAGTTATCGTCTATAGAGATTGTTGCACCAATTGTATTATAACTTAAATCTAAAAGTTGGACAAATAAATGTTGGTAAATGTATGATTTGTGTGTTTGAATACGTAAAAGTAAAGAAAAGAATTAAAACATGACTATTGATTATAAACAACAAGGTTAGATTAATGACAATATGGAAGAAAGAGTAGTCACGACACCCACACTCGATGATCCCTCCAACGGATTCGTATTGCTTACTACATTCGATTATCTAAGTTACTCAGCGGTTGTGTTTCATCACATATTAGTTACTCTCCAATTCCTTAGTGAAATAACCCTTTAACCCTCTTAAAAGTCCTAATCCCTTAGCAACCTTCTTAGGGTTAAGCATTAAGCAAACACTTTGAATAAGCTACAAACATACATTCCTATTACTAGGTAATGTAAAGCAAGTCACCACACTTAGTTCCAAGACTAGAACCCAAATATTCCTATTGTGAACCTTAGCTCTTAACCCTTCATTAGAATGATCAAGTCTAAGAAAGCGATATAACCCATTCAAGCAAAGTGCTATAAAATAACTTTTGATAAATGAATAATAGCATTCAATACATTCCAATGGAAGTTTACATCAAGTGCTTGGCCCTAGCTACAAATGGAATTAGCCAAACCTAATCATGACTGGCCTTAAGCTAACAAAAAGAAGCATGCCCAGCTGTAGAGCAAGGAAGAAGAATGAGAAGAGAGAAACTCCACTTAGCCCTTCACTCCCAAACCCTAGCTAAGCTCTCCAAGCCTTTCTCTAGCTTTGTTTACTGAAATTTCGTGCCTCCAAAAGTGCCTTCAATGATGTGGGTTTAAGTATTTATATGGGGGAAAGTGAAACTCCCAATTTACCCTCAGCAGAGTGTTGATATTGCAGGTCGTGTCTTCCCACACTGATGGCGTGAAATCCACGCTGGTGGCGCCATCTTCCATGTGCAAATAGCCTATTTTCCTTCAATTGTGGCGCTGGTAGCGCCAACCTCACGCTGGTGGCTTGAGTTGACAGAGAAAAATCCCTATAATTGGTCTTTGGCCCTTATGGCGTGAAACTCTGCGCTGGTAGCGCGAATTGGCCGCATGCATCTCTTGAATTCTTGGTTCGCACGCTGGCAGCGTGACCGTGGCGCTGATAGCGCCAGAACTCCTATTTCTCCAGTGGGCGCGAGTAGCGTGAAAGCGGCGCTGATGGCGCCACTTGCTTTGACCCAGGCAGGTTTGAATTGATGTAATCCTACTATAAATTTGCCCAAATTAGCTGAGAACACGGAAGCAAAGGAATAATCATAATTTGTGGTATTTATGGACAATTATCACTGATTTATGATTGTTTCCCTACTTCTATTAGCTTGGAAAGCACCATATGCTAGGAGCATATCAAATAATTCCCAGATTTAGATATTGTTGTCCTCAGCAATAAACAAAAGTTTTCAGTGGGAAGAAATGGCTAAATATTCAAACACAACATTGGATAAACAATTTCCAAGCTTAACATGCTACACATGACTGAATTCACATCAAAACTTTAAACAATGCCGTTCAATTCCATCACACATAAAAGTCTAACTTGAATACCCCTTACCAAGGCAAATATTCACTCGTCACTCAAGTGTCTGGGTATTATAATAACCTCTCAATCCACCACAGTTATAGCACTACCATAAGTTTGATCTTAATCTCAAGTTCCTAAAAATAAGAAACATAACACATGCATAATTGATCAAAAGGTCTTGATAGGGTTGTATCTTGGCCAGGCTTAAGGGTAGGAGTATTTGGGAAGTGACTAAACAACCAGTGAGATTGAATAGCTAATTTCAAAATTTAGATCTAAGTTTGAGTTTTCATTCCATTAATCCCTTCTAACATTTTCTTTTTTTTTCTTCCTTTTTCTTCACATTTCATTTTCTTTCTTTTCATTTATTGGCTTCAATTGAAGACCATTCTTTATTTTTCATTCCTTTAGCTTCTAATGGAATTCACCTTGATTTTTATGTTCTTTTACTTTCTAAACCACTTAGCAGTCCAATCTCAATTAAGGTATAGTAATTAATGTGTTTAAGGTATTCTAACAGGTGATTGAACAAAAAGGTTTCAAGCTCAAAGGGGTTAGCAATGGTAATATTTTCAGGGAAAGCCCAAACTTAATAGAACAAAATGCCTTTATCACATCAACAATGCATGCATCAGAGAGAAACAGAGCAAGTTCTAGCGTACTATCACAACAAAATGCCTTTATCACATCAACAATGCATGCATCAGAGAGAAACAGAGCAAGTTCTAGCGTACTATCACAGTGAGGTCTCTCTCCAAAGAAAATAATTGTATAAGGTCAATCCTCACCGGCTATGGTACCAAGCTAGACTCATGATGATATCAAATCAAACATTGCTATCTATTTCAAAATGAAACTCAACCATACAAGCATTCATACTCAGTTCATGTTCCATACAAAGTCATGCCAGAATTTCATTTCACCGAAGCTTCCAAATTTCAATCACATTTCACTGAATTGGCAAATCTAAATCTGAAGCATGCTTTAGCAAAAGTGTCTAATATGTACTCCTAAAAGTTAGGTTAAAATTAGACTTAAGATCAATTCTCGTAGTTACTATACTAATTGATCCACACAAAAAAAAAATTCTGCCTGTATCTGTTCATAATTCACAAAAAGAAAATTGTTCACCAAAAAGATTCATCATTCACAAAAAGAATTTTGTTTGACTAACGCTTGTTTCCTCAACTAACGCGACCTATTCCCATATTTAACCAATTGCTGCCCTCAGCAATGACGCATACCAATGACGCAACAGAATCAAACACAATGATACGCGTTACTAGAGGAAACAGAATTCAAATCATACACAATTATATAAACCACTGCAGAAATGTCTAACATGTCCAAACAACACCACAAAGTCACAAAAAGTGCGCATAAAGTCTAAAACGGTAAAGTAGTCAAAACATAAAACAGAAAATAAACATAAACATAAATAGAGAGAGAGATAGGCAAAGTCAATCAGAATCACGAGGAGTATCATCCTCCATAGTGTCCTCGTCGGCTGCAGGTGGTGACGGGTGTGTCTCTGGTGGTGGAAGTGCAAATGAGACTGGGGATACTGTGGTAGAAAAGCATTGGGATCAATCTATAGGTGCCTGCAGATCGCTTCCAGCATCTTGGTCTGGCTCTCAAGTTGTTCCTGCATCCGGAGATAACTGGGAGAGTCTTCGTAGATGGGTTCACGGCGAGGTGCTTGGCTAGAAGAAGAAGCAACTTCTTAAGGTGGAGGAGGAGAAGCGGCTAGTGAAGGAGGTGTTGGGAACTCAGGCTGAGGTTCTGCCTCATCAGTGCGTGGTGCACGTCGTGGGCTCCTAGTAGCCATCTCCTTTAGGGAGAGTTCGAAGGCTCGAAGGAGTTGCTTCTGAAGGGTGTGCTTCACAGAGTCCAGGTAAGTCCTAAGAGACATGACAATGCTAACTTCACGTCTTTGGGCTCGTCCTCTGGAATCTCAAGGCCCGCATGCATGCACAAATGAGAGATAAGAGAAGAGTGAGCCAAAAGGGAGCGGCTGCTGCAGTCTTGGATCATATGAAGGATCTTGTCAGAGAGGACGTAAGCGATGTCAAGGTTGATCTCTCTCAGCAAGACATACAGCAGGTAGGAATGCTCAACATTGACATCTGTCATGTTAGTGGATGGAATGATGGTGTGGTTGACAAACCGATGCCAGAAATCAACCTCAGCATTCAGCTCTTGCCTCTTTAGCTTCTCTGGAATAAAGTCTGAACTAGATTTCATTTTCCATGAGGAGTACATCCCAGTGATACCACGGCGAAGCTCATCCGCTAATTGGGGCATGCATCTCTGTATCGAGCCTTGCCAGTACAAGGTAGGGGTTGCATCCTGTTGTATCTCCATGCAAAGCCACAGGCATAGATGCTCTGGTGGGAAGTTTGGAGGAACCCCTCTATGAATTTGGGGTCGAAAGGAACCATGACGCCTCTCACCCAGCTCCTTCTACGCTCTTCAACTACTTCCAGGTCCATGTTGGCCAAGAATTCCTTCAAGATTGAACTGGAGCTGGGTTCGGCAAAGCTAACCAACTTTTGCCATTGGCATCTAGTGATGACCTCCAGGATGGGTGAATTAGCAGGCAAAGCTTCCCAATCAATACGCTTGTCCAAAATGATCTTCTTCGGGAGATACCATTTATCAAATCTGTCTTAATGCTCCTTAGACCGGAAGCGGCCTTCATCAAAGTCAGAGGTTCTTGGACGCTTGCTACTTGCCCCAGCTGTGGCCTTCTTCTCACCCTTTTCCACCTGTTTTCCCTTAAACTCAGAAAAATCCAATGTACCACATGTATTCCATTAGGCTTGTTCAAAAACAAAATATGGCACAAGCACTGGACATAATTCCCAGATTTAATTGAAACCATATTGTTAGCAATTATGTTCACAATCATCACACATGGTTGCAAAGATTTCATTATATGCAAGGGAACCAAAGTGACAGGTAAGCAGAGGTGTTCTCACATTCAAAATAGCATAATGCAAGCAAGGTCTAGAATTTCATATTCACATCAAGCTAGTTACAATGAATGCACAATGATTAAAACAGACTTATAAGCTTGAAGCAATTTGGACAAGAAATGTGCAGAACCATGCTCGAATAGAATTCCCAGATTTACTTTACACAATACATTACATCATTTCTTCCACAGTGAATAATCAATTTAGCTTAAACATGCACCATAGCCACAAAAATTCAGTGTTTCAAACAGTTAGCAAAACAATTCCTTAACAATTGACCTTGTTACTAACCATGCTCAATGAAAGAGAAGAAGTCAATTACCAGGATAGGCCCCCAATATAATTATATCAAAACCTAAAATAGTGCTATTCAAGTCACTAGTTCATGTGTGTTGAGGAACAGTTCATTCCAGCCAAGTGATACTAGTTCAAAAAAGGGTCCAATTTAACCTTACAGTTTATGAGCAATAGAGAATAAGCACTATACAAGACCCGAATTTAAGCAGATTCCCATATTTACTTCAAAAGCATGAGTCAACATATGGAGTCCTAGAAAATCTAAGCCAATGAATGGAGGGATGGACCAAACCAGTATCGAATTAGCATAAATGGATGTGACAACAAATAGTCATACTAGGATTAGGAACCCTAAAAGCCACATAGATTGTTTAACAGCAAAGTATCCCCAAAAACCATTCACAAAGCAATGAAAAGCACAGACACCTATCCTTTCAAAGATATTTCAATCCAACAGTACCAATTGATGACAGCCATACCCAATATAAGTCAGTGCATGAACCCAAAACAAATGAAAGGAATCATAATCAATAATCAAACTCTTCTAACAACAAGTATTAAAGCATGAGTAGCAATGAAACCCAGTCGGCGCTAGTGGCGCCAGCCATTGATATGATATGAAATGAGAGAATGCGAGAATGGAAATCCATGAGTGAGAGCACAACTTTTGGAAATGAAAGAATGAAGTTGAAGAACTATGATGAATGGGTTGTTTGGCAAAGGTAATGAAGTGAAATGAGGGGAGTGAATGGGATTGGGAAAGGTTATGGAATGCAAAGGTTTTGGGGGATGGGGAAGTTTCAAAGGTTAATGAGAGTGAGAACGGTTTTGGGAAAGTGAAATGATGTGGGGGTTTCAAAATTCAAAATATAAAAGTTGTTTCAAAAGTGCCACGCGACTAGCGCCGATCTCACGCCGATAGCGTCGTTAAAGCAGTGGAAAAAGGCATATGGCGCCATTGGCGCCAATCTCACGTCACTAGTGTGGGATTCCAGGGGATTTTAATGGATATTGGCACCAGTAGCGCTACACTCATACTATCAGCGTGAGATTCCAGAGGAAAAATGCACTCGGCTTGTTTATTTATGGCGCCAGTAGCACCAGACTCACGCTGGTGGCGCCACATCTTCAATGAAAACTACAGCCAGCGCTGATGGCGCCAGAGGCTCAGCACAGGTAAAGACGTGAATTTCTAAAGACTAATTCCATCTTTACTCTCAACTAAGATACAAAATGGAAACTACACTAAAATACTTTAAAGGAAATGAAGAAAGAAACAAAGAAATCACTATTGAGTTGCCTCTCAACAAGCGCTTGTTTAACGTCACGAGCCTAACGCAAATCACTTAAAATTCAGGAGAAATCAAAGGGATTGAAACTGCATCCCTATCAACTTGGCCACCATAGTATGGTTTCAGCCTCCAACCATTGACCTTAAAAGGTCTATTAGCATCAAGGGGGCATATTTCAACAGTCCCATAAGGGAACACTTTCCGAATCACAAAGGGTCCAGGCCAACGAGATTTGAGCTTATCTGGGAACAATCTCAGTCAAGAATTGTATAACAATACCTGCTGCCCAAGCTCAAACTCTTTAGGATGAATCTTTTTGTCATGCCATCTCTTAGTCTTTTCTTTGTAGATCCTAGCATTCTCATAGGCTGCAAATCTGAACTCATCAAACTCATTCAACTGTAATAATCTTTTTTCGTTAGCTATAGAGAGTTCAAAGTTCAGAAATTTAGTGGCCCACAAAGCTTTGTGCTCTAATTCGACTGGAAGATGACAGGACTTACCATATACCAATTGGAATGGTGACATACCAATTGGTGTCTTGAAGGTGATTCTATAGGCCCAGAGTGCATCATCCAACTTCCTTGCCCAATCCTTCTTTGAGTTTCCCACAGTTTTCTCCAATATTCTCTTCAATCCTCTGTTGGAAATCTCAACTTGGCTGCTTGTCTGAGGATGATACGGGGTGGCGACCTTGTGGGTGATTCCATACTTTGTAAGCAAGCTTTCAAACTGCTTATTGCAAAAATGGGTGCCTCCGTCACTGATGATAGCTCTAGGGACTCCGAAGCGGGTGAAAATGTTCTTCCGCAAGAAGGATACCACCACTTTTGCATCATTAGTCGGCAAAGCCTCCGCTTCCACTCACTTGGATACATAATCCACTGCAACCAGGATGTATTGGTTGGAATACAACTTGGGAAAGGGTCCTATGAAGTCTATTCCCCACACGTCAAATAGCTCAACCTCTAGGATGTTATTTAGAGGCATCTCATCCTTGAGAGATATATTCCGTGTCCTCTAACATCTGTTGCATTTCTCGACAAAATCTATGGCATCCTTGAATATGGTAGGCCAATAGTGTCCGCTTTGCAAAACCTTGTGAGCAGTTTTATTACCCCCAAAATGCCCTCCATAATCTGATGCATGGCAATGCCACAGAATTTTTGGGACTTCAAATTCAGCTATACATCGGCGAATGACACCATCAGCACATTGGAAGTAGAGAAATGGATTATCCCAATGGTACCTCCTAGCATCATGGAAGAATTTCTTCTTCTGTTGCCATGTGAAGTCATCAGGTACCACTCCTACAACCTTGTAGTTGACCATGTCTACAAACCAAGGACCACTTGTGATGGCCATCACTTGTTTATCAGGGAATGACTCATTGATCTCCAGCTCTGGCCCATCCTATAGGTCTTTGTCCTGAATTCTGGACAAATGGTCTGCCACCTTGTTTTCCACTCCAACTTTGTCTCTGATCTCTAAGTCAAACTCTTGAAATAAAAGCATCCAACGCAATAGGCGTGGTTTTTTTATCCTACTTAGTCAACAAATACTTGAGAGCAACATGGTCAGTGAAAACAATGACTTTGGAACCTATGAGGTAAGTTCTAAACTTATCCAATGCATATACTACCGCTAGCATTTCCTTTTCGGTGGTAGCATAATTAACTTGTGCTTCATTCAAAACCTTGCTAGCGTAATATATCACATGCAAAAGTTTATCCTTACACTGACCTAGAATAGCCCTAATGGCATATGCACTCGCATCACACATTAATTCAAAGGGCAAGTTCCAATCAGGCGTCGTTAAGACAGGCACAGTGGTAAGCTTATCCTTTAACACATTGAATGCATTGAGGCAAGCTTCATCAAAGAGGAAATCAGATTCCTTAGCTAACAGTTGGCTAAGAGGCTTTGCAATTTTGGAAAAATCTTTAATAAACCTCCTATAAAGCCTGCGTGGCCCAAAAAGCTAGGCACACTGTTAACATTAGTGGGAGGAGACAACTTTTCAATCAACAACAATTTGGCCTCATCAATTTCAATCCCTTTGGAAGAGATTTTGTGGCCTAAAACAATGCCATCTTGCACCATAAAATGGCACTTCTCCCAGTTCGAAACAAGATTGGTTTCTTAGCATCATTTTAAAACTTTAGTCAAATTAGATAAACATGCTTTAAAACAAGAACCAAAAACTGAAAAGTCATCCATGAACACCTATAAAAAAATTTCAACCGTATCAGAAAAGATAGAAAGCATACACCTTTGGAATGTTGCAGGCGTATTGCACAGGCTGAATGACATTCTTCTGTATGCAAATACTCCAAAGGGACATGTGAATGCAGTCTTTTCTTGGTCCTCGAGTGCCACGGGAATTTGGTTGTAGCCGGAATATCCATCCAAGAAACAATAGTATGCATGGCCGGCTAATCTTTCTAGCATCTGATCAATGAAAGGCAATGGGAAGTGATCATTTCTGGTGGCATCATTCAATCTTTTGTAGACCACACACATCCTCCACCCAGTAATGGTTCTAGTGGGTATCAAATCATTGTTGTCATTCGGGACTATCGTCACTCTACCCTTCTTGGGAACGGTTTGCACAGGACTTACCCAGGCAGTGTCTGAGATGGGATAGATCATCCCTGCATCTAAGAGCTTCACTACCTCTTTCTTGACCACCTCTTTAATAATTAGGTTGAGTCTTCTCTGCGGCTGCCTCACAGGCTTCACATTATCTTCCATAAAGATTTTGTGAGTGCAGAATGAAGGATTGATACCCTTCAAATTAGAGATGGACCACCCAATGGCAGTTTTATGCTCTTTGGGCACCTTCATCAGCTTAGCTTCCTCAACCTCAGATAATCCTTTGTTCTTCATCTCCCAAGAACACATACTTGAGAGCTTCGGGTAGCTCCTTCAATTCTAACTTTGGTGCCCCAAGAACTACGTCATTTTCTTTCTTCTCTAACACCTCCATTGCTACCCCCCTTACTTCTTCAATTGTGATTGCATCTTGAGCCTCCATAATCTCTTCAAATTCTTGCTCAAGAGACTTTTCTGTGTACACCACTTCTTCAATGACATCTATACTGAAGCAATCATTCTTGTCTGATGAATTCTTCATAGCATCAAAAACATTGAAGATTATTGATTCATCATCTATTCTGAGTTCTAGCTTCCCTTTTTCCACATCAATCACAGCACGGGCTGTGGCTAAGAATGGCCTCCCCAATAGAAGTGGTATCTCACTCTCCTCTTCCATGTCCAACACTATGAAATCTACTGGAAAGATGAACTTGTCAACTTTGACAAGAACATCTTCAATGACTCCATTGGGTCTTCTTAATGAACGATCAGCTAATTGGAGAGACATCATGGTTGGCTTCATTTCAGAGATGCCCAAAGATTTACACACAGTCAATGGCATCAAGTTGATGCTAGCTCCGAGATCACACAAGGCACGGCCAACGTTTATGTTGCCTATTGCGATTGGGATGTTGAAGCTCCCAGGATCTCTAAGCTTTGGAGGGAATTTCTTCTGAATAATTGCACTGCATTCTTCAATTAGGACCACCGTATCACCTTCCTGTAACTTATGCTTTCTAGACAACAAATCTTTCATAAACTTAGCAAATTAGGCATGTTACGTAAGCTTCAGCAAAACGAATATTAACTTGCAATTTTTTAAACATTTCAAGAAATTTAGCATACTGTTTTTTCTGAGCTTGTTGCTTTAGCTTCAATAAGTATGGTGGCTTTTCAAACTAGAAGAAATCCATCGGTTTCTTTGGAGTTGTAGCAGGTAACTCCTTCTTCTCTGGCTTGCTTGAAGGTACTTCCACCACTGGTTCCGCAGTAACTGTAGTAATGGGTTCCTCTTCAGCTTACTTTTGTCTCACCTCAGGCTTTCCTTGAGGTTGGATCACAATTCCACTCCTCGTAGTGATAGCTTTGATATGCTCTTTAGGATTCACTATCGTATCACTAGGAAATTACCCTTAAGGTCTCTCAGCAAGTTATCTTGATAACTGACCAATTTGGTTCTCCAAATTCCGAATGGAAGCATCTTGGTTCTTGTGATGAGGTCTAGTCTCATTTATAAATGTATTCGTGGTTTGGATGTGATCATTGGTAGTTTTAGCCAGTTGCAACATTGCTTTCTCCAAGTTAGACGGCTCCTTGGGTGGAATCTGTGGAGGTTGCAAATAATGATTGGATTTGTAATCCAAACCTCCACCTTGAATCCTCCTTTGGTAATTACTCCCTGAGGCATTATTTGGATTCCTCTGATAATTCTGAGGGGGTCTTTGGTCATACCAAACGTCATTTACTTAGATCGGGTTAGCTCCCACCAAAGTAGGACACTCATTTGACTCATGATCTCCCTGGTAATACTCACAAACAACTGAGTTTGCATGGATGGATGACGCTTGAGCCTTGGAGACTTCAAGCTTATCAATCTTGGCATTGAGAATGGCTAACTATTGTGACAACAATTTTTGCTCTGCTAGCATAGCATCGCTACTGCCCAAATGTATAACTTCTTTTTTAGCTTGAGTGGCAATGCTTTCATTCTCATGTCTAGCCAATGAGTCAATCAGTTCATAGGTTTGAGTTGTAGTTTTGGATCTAATAGACCCTCCGGCTACACCATTTACCACTAGTCTTGATTCGAGTGTCATTCCGTTGAAGAAAATGCGCACCTTCTTTCCGACCGGCATGTCATACTGGGGGCATCTCCAGATCAGTTCTTGGAACCGGTTCCAAGCTGCACATAAAGTCTCTCCTCCATGTTGAGTAAAGTTGGTGATCTCATTCACCAACCTATTATACTTTTCCATGGCGAAATATTGAGCAAAGAACTTGGTAACCAATTCCTCCCAGGTGGTGATATTGTTAGATGCTTGTCTATCCAACCACCTGAGAGCTTTTCCTTTCACAACAAAGGGAAACAGCCGCAATCTTATTGCATCATCCGAGACTCCTTGGTGCCAGATGGTATCACATATCCTCAGAAACCTGTCTGCAAAGTCATGAGGATCTTCATCATCCTCTCCATCGAACTGGCTTCTCTCCACCAAACTGATTAGTGAAGGATGGATATCAAAATTATTTGCTTGTATCAATTGGCTGACAATGCTAGAAGTAGGCCTGGTAAAGAGTTATAATAACCCTTGGTTTTTAAAAAAAAAAAAAAATCTTAAGCTAGTAGTGTGAGATTCAAGCTTGTAGCGTGAGATTCAAGCTGGTAAAGAGTTAGAATAACCCTTGGCCAGCAGGATGTTTCCTGGGAGGCTCACGACTTGGTGTTGTACCAAGATCGCATTGTGGTGCCTAAGGGCGAGTTGGTGGATGTCATCCTGTCTGAGGCTCACAAGGGCCAATTTAGCATTCATCCAGGTGCCACTAAGATATATCAGGACCTGAAGAGGAATTTCTGGTGGTCAGGGATGAAGAGAGACATAGTTGTGCATGTGACAAAATGTCTAATATGTCAGAAGGTAAAGATTGAGCATCAGAGACCGTTCGGTCTGCTACAGCCTTTACAGATTCCTGAGTGGAAATGGGACAGCATTTCCATGGATTTTGTAGTGGGTTACCGAGGAATCAGGCTGGATGTGACTCCATCTGGGTGATTGTTGATAGGTTGACCAAGTCTGGTCATTTCTTATCTATTCGAACTAACTACACTGCAGAGAGGTTGGCTTAGTTATATGTCAGGGAGGTAGTGAGGTTGCATGGCGTCCCGGAGAACATTGTTAGTGACAGAGATCCAAAGTTCATCTCTAGGTTCTGGGGTGCTCTTCAGGAGGCTTTTGGGACCCAACTGAGGCTTAGCACAACCTACCATCCTCAGACAGATGGTCAGACAGAGAGGACTATCCAGACTCTGGAGGATATGTTGAGAGCTTGTGCCTTGGAGCAGGGTACTAGTTGGGATAGATACCTACCTTTGGTGGAGTTCTCATATAATAATAGTTTTCATGCCAGTCTGGGCATGGCACCCTATGAAGCTTTGTATGGCCGAAGGTGCAGGACTCCAATTTGTTGGACAGAGGTAGGGGAGAGATAGCTTCTTGGACCTGAGATGGTTCAGGAAACTTCTGAGCAGATCCATTTGATCAGAGATAAGTTAATAAGAGCTCAAAGTCGACAGAAGAGTTATTATGATCATAAACACAGGCCGCTGCAGTTTGATGAGGGCGACCATGTGTTTCTGAGGCTATCTCCTATCACTGGTGTAGGACCAGCTTTGGGTGTGAGGAAGCTCAGTCCTAGGTTCATTGGTCCTTACCAGATCCTCCAGAGAGTAGGACCAGTGGTCTATAGGCTAGCTTTACCTCCCCAGTTGTCAGGGCTGCATGATGTTTTCCACGTGTCACAGCTGAGGAGATATGTGGCCAATCCGTCACACATGGTGGAGCCTGACACCGTTCAGATTAGAGAGAATCTGACTTGTCCTACATGACCCATGCGAATTCTGGATAGAATGGAGAAACAAATTCGGAGTAAGACCATTCTTATAGTCAAGGTACAATGGGAAGGGAGGATACTTGAGGAGGCAACCTGGGAGCGGGAGCAGGAGCTTTTGCAGCTGTACCCCGAGTTGCTTGACAAGTATGAATTCAAATTTTGCGGACAAAATTCTTAAAAAGGTGGGGAGAATATAATAACCCTTGGTTTTAAAAAAAAATTCTAGTAGCGTGAGATTCAAGCTGGTAGCGTGGGAGTGGCGCTGGTAGCGTGGGAGCGGCGCTGGTAGCATGAGATGGCAGCAGAAGGCCATTTTTCACTGGAATCTTGCACCAGTAGCGCCAGATGCACTGGGAACTGGCGCTGGTAGCGCCAGAAGTGCTCTAGGAGGCCAATTTTCTCTGGAATGTGGGGCTGGTAATGCCAGAGTGGCGCCATCAGAGCGAGACCTCTGACAAGGCCACTATAAAAAGCCATAGAGGTAAGAAACTCGAGTTTTATCGTTTGATTTGTGAATTTGTCTCTGGGATGAATAGTGACCCTTTTGAGCTAGAGCCGGAATTAGCCTTGGGTCCTTTAGAAAAGTATGTTTAGGGAGTTGTTGTGATGAAGGATTAGCTTTGAAATGTTAGTTTCAGGGACTTTGGTTCTTGGCTCTAGAAATGCATGTGTAGGAAGAATGTTGGGTTATTTGATGATGGTATAACATGCATGAGCCTTGATATTTGCTTTTATGGGCTTGAGAGGCTTTAGGAACGGTGATGTTGTGTGGAAGAAACCGTTCAAGCCATGTTGTATAATTTTCAGTATTGGCCTGTATAGAGCTTTGAGCTCTTTGTTTTGGCTTGTACCGAGTCTTGTGGAGACTCTAGTGCCTTGGTTAGGCCAAGATAGACCGTTGAGGTTCTATGAGTTGTCTAGTGAATTGATTAGCTCTGATAACCTTAAGATAGATGACTCAGAGGTTTATGCCTTGTATGGTTGAATTGGTGTCTAATTGAGCTTATATGCCTTGTATAGGGCGTGACACCGAGGGTGTCAGTGGCGTAGACCACCGTTCAGGGATTGAACCACAGAACACGACTTTGCCAGGTAAGTTCTTGGTTTCTTGGGAGTGCTTCCCACTGTTGTGTTCCACCATACTCCGAGGGAGTGATGGTTGCATTCATGATGCATTGTGTATTGAATGGTTGTTGCATTCCTCATGATGATATGTATGCATAATTTTATGCTTTGTATGTATGAATACCTATTGAATAGATCTTCTGGCCAGTTAGATAGATATGGACCTCCCTAGGAGAAGAGCGCATCTCCTAGTTTGGTTTGCTCGCGTAAAGGGTGATGATGATCCCTTAAGACCAAGAGATAGGTGGTCCCGTCGCGGTTGAAGCCTATTCTCGGAGGTGCCATATATGCGCATCCATGCGTAAGGGGTAGCTCCCGATGGGATGACACGGGTGTGAGTTCCGGTCTCACACTGAGGACTGAGAGTCCTGATGCTGATGATGATGCATCTTTGGTGGCGTAGTTCCTCAGATATACATTAGAGCTAGATGATTGGCTATGTATTTGTTGTGAGGGTCAGGTGGCCGGGTGTTTGTGATGCCTTTGATGACGTGTGTCATGAAAGTGAGTCAGGGGGAGGAGAAGCCTTTAAGAGCCCTGAGCTTACTGAGATGTGTATCTCACCCCATGTGGGGATTATGTTTTGCAGGTGACTCATCTGGAAGAGATGATAGGTCTTAGGGCGGGAGGCCCCAGTAGAGACAATTCCTGTGCAGCTGCTTGGCAGCACTTTGAGAGCATGGAGGCTCCTTATTTTGTTTTGTTGATGTTTTATACCCCTGTGATGGAAGATGTGTGTGTGCACACATGTTTTGGATTGTTTATGTATATGGACATTATATGGTTTGTATGCCCTCGTGTGAGGAAGTGATCTGAGGAGATCAGGGCGATGTATGCCTATTCTTTTGTATAACCATAGGTGTGGTCTTGAGAACTTGATGTATATTTGTACATAACCAGTTTAAGTTATGTAGTTATGTTTCTCCTGCTATATTTGTTGAATAACTTGGTTATCTGCCTTTATGTTATCTGGATCAGAGGGGCTAGTTGTGTTTATGACATGTTGTTCATGGTTTTGTGGTTTGCGTACCATACATAATGAATCAAGAAATACGGTTTTGAAATCGCTTCTACGGCTTTTTAATTAACTTAATTATGTGCTTATCTGATTAAATAATATGTTAATACACCGGATGCATACGGGGTGTTACAAGAGTGGAGCTAGAATGTCCTTCATAAGCTCATCCTCTGGCCTAGGTGGATTGTTGTTTCTTTCCGCCATATCTAGTTCCTCTTCTTCTTGTTGTTGTGAACTAGAAAAACTTGTTGCGAATCCGGCAAGTATACTATTCGTTCAAGTAATAAAATGATAAGTGAGTTATCGTCCCACAGAGATTGTTGCACTAATTGTATTATAACTTAAATCTAAAAGTTGGACAAATAAATGTTGATAAATGTATGATTTGTGTGTTTGAATACGTAAAAGTAAAGACAAGAATTAAAACATGACTATTGATTATAAACAACAAGGTTAGATTAATGACAATATGGAAGAAAGAGTAGGCAGGGCACCCACACTCGATGATCCCTCTAATGGATTCGTATTGCCTCCAGAAATGCCTTCAATGTTGTGGGTTTAAGTATTTATATGGGGAAAGTGAAACTCCCAATTTACCCTCAGCAGAGTGCTGATATTGCAGGTCGTGTCTTCCCACGCTGATGGCGTGAAATCCACGCTGTTGGCGCCATCTTCCAGGTGCAAATAGCCTATTTTCCTTCAATTGTGGCGCTGGTAGCGCCAACCTCACGCTGGTGGCGTGAGTTGATAGACAAAAATCCCTATAATTGGTCTTTGGCACTTATGACGTGAAACTCTACGCTGGTAGCACGAATTGGCCGCATGCATCTCTTGAATTCTTGGTTCTCACGCTGGTGGCGCCAGAATACATGCCAGAACTCCTATTTCTCCAGTTGGCAAAAGTAGTGTAAAGCGGCGCTAATGGCGCCACTTGCTTTGACCCAGACAGGTTTAAATTGATGTAATCCTACCATAAATTTGCCCAAATTAGCTAAGAACACGGAAGCAATGGAATAATCATAATTTGTGGTATTTGTGGACAATTATCACTGATTTATGATTGTTTCCCTACTTCTATTAGCTTGGAAAGCACCATATGCTAGGAGCATATCAAAATACAAAGCTGGAAAGAAAACAACACAAATCCATGGAAGCTGCATAATCACAAAATGCAGAATCCCACCCTCAACAACTATGATTGTCGAAATAACTGTTGTTAGAAATCCCTGAAATACCATATTCAACAAATCTTGATAATATTGAATGTATGGAAAATAAAAGGTAGAGATTTTAAGGGTTTTAGAATTTTATCTTTAACTCTTGATGATATCACATTCATCTTAAATAAATGAAGATAATATTTTTAAGGGTTCTTGAAAATATGAAAATTAATTTACATCTATTTATTGCTTTTGGGATAAGTCATATTCCTCCACTATATACATGGGGATTTGTGAGGAGTCGTTGGAAGCAAACAACTTAGATCTTTCAAGAATGATAGAGTGAGTGTGTTTTTTATAATTCTCTTCAAGAAAAGAGAGTTATATTTTCATAATACCTAACGAGTGTTTGAGAAATATTATAAACCGTCCTATTGAATGAGATTGAGATTATTGTAATTCTACTTTATAATGGAGATATTTTTTTTGAATTTGGTTGCATTATTGTTTTTTTCATATTGAGGAGGTTTTTTCACTTAAATTTTTTTTGGTGTTGTTTCTTTTCTTTTATTCTCATAATTTATTTTTCTTTTTATCCATCTTATTTGGTGTACAATTAGTAAGGCTTTTTCAACACCAAAAAAATTATGCTGAGGGGGTTTTTTCAACTGCGCGCACAATTAGTAGCAATTGAAATTAACGTAGCAAGGCTTTTTTTTTTTTTTTTTTCTGAACTTGGTTCCATTATTTATTCTTGCTATTTCCTATCAGTGATCAAAGCCCAACAGCACCACAAATTACAATCCTAATACTCGTCAGATAGCCAATCATGACAAGCATGAGCCCTTCCAATATAAACTATAAAGCCTTGCTACGTTAATTTCAATTGCTACTAGTTGTGCAGTTGAAAAAACTTTAAGAAAAGCTAAAAAAATCCTTTGCTACTGTCACGTGAATTCCTTTACTGAAAATTCTTCTGAACGACGCTATTTGCAAAAATATTATGAGAAATTCTATAGTGTGTTTAGTAAAGAGAGAAGAAATTATGGGGTGAGAAATAGGAAAGCTCGGTAGCCAAAAAAAAAAAAGAGTTTAAGAAAATTTTAAGGTTTTGGGTGAAATTATTTAATGAGTATTTTCTATTTAAAAAGTTAAATGAAATTCATCTAAAATTTATTGAAATTTGTATATTTTTTAAGGTGTATTGGATTAGAATTTTAAAAAACTATTTTAATATAAAAAAAGTTTAGTTGATTTTAAAGATTATATAGGAATATTATAGCTTATCAGATATATTAACAAAACTTTTATATGATAGATTAAATTTTAATGGATTGATATCATAAGAATTTAAAGAATTTGAAAAGACTTTATAAATTTATAATATTTAGAAAAATTGTGTGAATTTTTAAAAATACATTCAAAATTATAAAAGTTAGTGAAAAAATAATAAGAAATGATGAGATTTGGAAAAAAGAAGTAAAATCAATATAATTTTTTTAACTTTTAATAACTAAATTGATTCTACCTTTAGGTCCTCCTATACTAATCCTTCTTGTAGTGGCATCTTCTTATTTTCGCTTTTAGATTTGAATAATAGATTTAAATTATTTTTTTCAATTACTACAATTATTTAATGATGAATCAAATGATATGTTTAAATGAGCTGCAATAATAAACATATACTAAGAGGGAATTATGAGAGTGAAAATTTGTATGAGAGTTATTAAAGTATGGAGAGGACAAAATTCAAGATGACAATCACAAAAACATTGTGTCAACCATGATGATGGACATAATCAATATAAGGAAAACATGGATAATCTTAATCTTGACACATAAGACAAACATTAATTTAATTTAGAAAACAAAAAGAAAAATGGAACAAAAGCATATTTGATAATTTTTTGTTCCAAAAGAATATGAGAAATATATATGGCACATACATCTTAAAAAATATTATTTTTTGGCACCTATGTACCTCTTTAAATTGAGTAGATCTCATTTTTGTATTGGGTATTGAAGAGAGAAGAGAGTATGTGTGATGAGAGAAAAAAAAGTTAGGTAACCAATAGAAAAAAAAAAAAAGAGTCTAACAAAATCTTAAGAGTTTAAATGAAATTGTTTGATAGATGTTTTATACTAAAAGTCATAAAATTCATCTTAAAAATATTCATCAAAATTTGTATATTTTAATACTAAAAGACTTTTTTAAGTTATAAAAAATTATAATTGAATACAAATTTGGTTGCACCCTTTGAAAAAATCTTAAAAGTCTTAATTGAATACCACAACTTCACAAGACTTATTTATATCATTTAAAATGGGATTTAAAGAATAATGAAGGTGGATACAAAAAGTAAATACAAAAGAATATTTTTGGTATTAAATTGTATAAAACAAAATAGTTGTAAATAGAAAATTCTTGGGATTAAATAATGCTCTCTTACACTTTTTTTTTATATCTGATTTAACCCCAATACAAAAGAATACTTAAACCAGTCTGAAGTTTTTGGTTTGGATCAAAAAGATTAGATCCACAATCGTTATCGTTTTTATAAACCTTGCTCATTTTATCAAAATAACTTTATTATTTGAAAATGTATTATTATTTACCTTACTCTCATATTAAAAAGTAGGAGATATAAAATGACAATATCTTGAGTATCTAAAATCAAGTCAACTATACATTTATTTTTCTTATAACCGAAGCTATTTAATGTTTCAAATCTTGTACAACAATCTTCAAAGACATGATTATGAGTACTATTATTAAGGATAAATTATTTTTCAAAATAACTTAAACTACATTATTTTAAAAGATAGACTTTATAAAAGAATAATATATATTATATTTTGATCCATCTTAATTTAAATGATTTCTTATATACAATTTATCGTAAAATATAGTAGTACTTGGATATCATTAACGGCGCCAAATCCAAGCAAGAGAGTTTCTAGGATAGCATTTTTGAAAGTTCAGCAACCGAACATTAAGGGAGGAGGTTGCTGATTTAATAAATTTAGAAGTGCTTAACTCAAGAATAGTGAATACCTTATTCCATCTTTAACTATAATTTTCATTCATAAATCCTTTATTATAATAATCCCTATTTTTTGTAACCTTACAACCCTTCCTTAACCTAAGCCAACATAAGCTAGTTCAGAATTCAACTGGCCCTAATAAAAAATGAAACAATATATTCTGATTGGTTGTAAGATGCTTTCTTCCTTAACCAGCAACAGGGTCAGGTAGGCTTGAAGGGCAATAGATCTGCTATTGATTCTGGTCCATACATTTTAATCAGCTCTTCCTGTACCACCAAATCACACCCAAGTTAGCAGTAATCTTGGAAAAGAATTAAAACACAATGATCTATAATTTCTATGATAATTACAATGGAATGTAGTGTTAGGCCATCTCATTGGCTTTTGGACACTCCAACTACACAAAGACACTATCCCTTTAGTATGAATCTAAGTACTTCAATTGAATGAAGGGTAAGTAATTCAACAAATAGGCGATGGAATGTTAATGACGGACCTCTATGGCATCGTTTTCATTGCAGATCTCTAGACACTCCTCAGAAAGACTCTTGAGCCTCTGTGTCAGCACGGAGTTTTCATCTTTAAGCATTTCCATTTGTTTATGTAGCTCTTCACATTCTTTCTGCCAAGAAACAAAAGATGAAAACATCATATGAAATAGAAACATTAAGAAAACAATAAAGGTTTTCACCATGTACCATTTGTCTCCAAAAAGAAACCAAAACAACTGTATTCTATAATTTTGAGATTTTAAATATTACATGCACTTCAAGCAATGTGTCACGTATCTACATTACAATATGACCATAAATAAAATGGTACGGCTTAAAATGGTGCTGGTCAGTGGTAGTGTTATGAAGCACACCCACACAGGTCAAAACCATGGTTTCTTTGATATTTTATCATCTATCTTCACTATCTAAAGTGAAGCCTAGGTTGGAGATTGGAAGAGAACTTTCCCATGTTTTAATAAGTGGGTGGTTATGAAATTACAAAATAGTCTATGAAACTTGTATAGGTATGTCGTTCTTTTTGTAGTTTTTTCACTACCGTTTGGATGTGTGTTTACGATTTCTTTCATATAAGGTCACAAGTAAAACCAAGGAAATAAAAAAAAAAAGAAAGAAAAAACTATAGTGATAAAGTGTGAAGTAGGAAAAAAGAATATGACAAATTAATTAAATTAAAACAATTATGTTATTTCAATTATTTAATTATGCTTAGATAATTACAAATTTACTAATTTATTAAGTGAATATAAAACTAAAATAAGGATTTAAAAAGAGACCAAAAGATAAGATGAAAAACTTTCGAACAATTCTTTAGTAATATAGGAAATGAACCAGTAACTTCATTTTACCTTTTATATTCAATTATTATTGAATTTTCATATAACAAATTCATATTTTTCTACAATTCTAATGATATATAGTTACAACTAATCCACAAAAATCTGTTTCCTGGCAAAGTTATTTTACTAGTATGTACCTCTTTCCGCATCCTTGATCTCTTCGCCGATTCCCTGTTTGACTGTCTTTTTTTCTCTCTTCTTATTTCATCCTTTTCCTGTCAAAAGAAAGACACCTCAGTAGGAAATAGTAGAAATGGCAACATGGCAAAGAATTAAATTAAGCAACCTTAAGAAGGGATTTACATTCTCAAATGTATTCACCAGAGAACCCTATTTTCAATACAGTACACATCAGTAGCTAGATGCTAATAATCATAAGAGATAGCATCTCATATGAAAGGCTACTAATTGACAAGAATGAAGTGTGGAAAGGAACAAAGCAAATGCAAAATAAAGCATAAGACAATTTTCAGATAAATTGAAGATGTAACTTCTTCCAAGATCAGCTGCAAGTCCAAGAACAAAACAAAACAAAGTAGGAGCAATATAGGACAATGGTGTAATAAATAGCTGTCAACAAAATTAAGTTTAACAAAATTTAAGGTGGAAAATTAATGAGTTTAATCTCAACCCGTATAATGTGTCGTCTAAGGAGCATCTCACGTGTGATTCCCAATTAGAGTTGAAAATCAATGTTAGAGATGTAAAATCATTCATGTATCTTTGCCAAATAGCTTGAGCTTTATCCTTGACAAATCTTCCGACCTAATAGCTAGAAGATAAACCTATGTTTTTTTTTGGGGGGGAGGGGTTAAAGATATAAAATCATTTTTGTTTATTGAATAAAAATTGCATTCCCTTTTTAACCCTAAAATCATATTTTCTTCTTTGTTAATTATATATGGCCTATGTAGAAGAGAAAATACGAGGAGCTAACCATATGACCTTTTCATTCTATTGTTTTTTTTTTCTTAATATATTTCAACATTGAATATTTAGATTACTACTAGCATTGAATGATGTAAATTTAAGATACAAAAAGCACGGTTACATCAACAAAACCTTTTATATATACATAGATGTTCAGCACACTAATTTAAAATTTAAAAGGGATTTTGCATGTTATATTAGTAAATTGATTGTTCTTGTATTTTAGCTAATCCACCATAAAAGTTAATCAAACACAGTATGAAAATCCATATAAGTTTTCCATACCAAATTTACAAGTTGAGCATTAGCGTCAGATGCATCTAGGCCTGTCTCCAAATCCTGATTCAGTTTGGTTGAACTTGCTGCAGAGTGGTGAGATGGATGATTGTTAGTATTGGAAAATTACCTTAGTTGCAGTCTTTTTGGGCTGCCTTCATTGCAGCTTCCAGCCCCTTTATTGTGCTGGGTATGAAGGGATGTGTTTTGTCCCTCATCACCTAGTGATATGGCCTAAGTACTTATAATGCTTAAGCAGTCCTTACCTCATCACCTTACAAGCTGGTTTGAGAGGTTGAGATAAGTCTTAAGTCCAAATTCTATGAATTAGATACATAAATTTCGTTACAATTTTCTATACCAGTCACCATGTATGCATCTTCCCTTGCTTAAATCGGAGATCATAAAACATGAATTTTCATTGTTCAAATAACCAAAAGAAATATTTATGCCCTTAAAATATACCATTTTCAAGCATCAAATTACAGTGCTGCTTCTTAGTTGAAGGAAAATCCTGCAACATAAAGGATGTCATTAGACTTTTTTGGCCAAATATTCTAAGCATCTTGAACTACAGAGTTCTATACATAGCAGTAGCAGAACACATTACATTCCTCAGCCATATGCCCAATTGTTCATATACATATATATGCCTCAATAAAATAAATAAAAAATAGATCAACATACATTAGTAATGTGATCTTCATCTGGTGATCCCTTGTTTCCATTTGCTTCACTGTGGCACAATTTTTTTTATTATTTAGGTTTGGACAAATATGATCAAAATGGTCACCAGAAGAACAAAATGTACCTGCACAACACTCCATCCCTATTGGTCTTCATTATTGAAGATTTGCTTCCATTTTCTCTTGATTCCTTAGTTATTAAACTTTTTGATTCCAAGTTTCTGGCACAGTTTTTTATTGAATTCAGGTTTTCTTCGCCAAAAGTCCTGTGTACTATTTCTGAAAAGGCCAGTCCAGCATCCTGACCAAAATGCAAAAAGCAGTTTTATTGCATCAGTGAATATAAGAACTGATACACTTATTCTCCATGGAAATCGCTCTAGGAGGGGAAAAAGTAAGTTTAATCCTAAAAGAATGTGAGTACACATTCAATTAAACCTAAACCAACTGGAAACTTGAATTTCATAGAAATTATAGTAGGAAACTGGTTTAAGTACTATGATGAAAGATTTAGGATTACCCCAGCTACTGTGGGTTTACTGGAGAGCATCCTTGGATCATGCAAAGCATCAGATTGAAGTAGTGCGTTGTTTACCTTGACCAAACAACAAAGAATGTGAAACAGATGAACACCAATAGATAAACTGATAAAATTAGATACTGAACAATGAAAGCACACACACAAAACAGTAAAAAACTTGCTATCGCAGAGACTAAGATCTCCTACAGAGAGTATTCTCTGTCCACAAACTGCAAATACTACACCTTTCCTAATTACACAACCTACTATAAAATATATACTCCTACTCCATAGTTTCCAGCAATCATTTTCTATGCATAACTGCTATCATGCAGTTTCTAATTCAGAATTTCTAATACAGAACTATTATTTTCTATCACTTATATTCCTAATAATTAACTACCACCAATCCATTAATGGATCCTTTCCTAACTAACTAGGGATCTCATTTCCTATCAGAAACTTGTCCCTTTGACATAGACAAAGAAAGAAACCTGATATAAGAGGCAATGGCATGTATATCAGTACCTGATTTACCCACATGTAGAGAGGCATGTGAGAACCAGCTGCCTGTTGATTTAGAAAGGGAGTTGAACCAGAAGTGTTATATGCCTATTTAAAAGAGAGACGTACAGAGTCAACTTTTTTATGTATGACAAACACAAGTGTGCATGATCAAGATACCAACACAAATTGGACCAAAGTTCAAACCAGAATATGTTTTTCACCTGCATAGAAGGAGTCCAATGTGATGGCAAAGGCCTGTCGAGAATTTCCTTCTGGAAACAAAAGAATCAAAATAAAATCAGCTATAAGCAGATTGCAAAAAAAAAAAAAAAAATTGGTTAAGATGGCCATAGCATGATTACTGACATCTTCAGGCACCATATATTTGTAAGGCGCATCAAACATATTAGATTTTTGTGTCCCCATCAAGCTTGAGAAACTTGTGAACTCAGCAGTAGTTTTCTAAATGAATAACTGCTTTTAAATCAAAATACCAAGCGAATGAGAATCCAGCAATGAACACGGACAGGAAAATACAATGTGAGCTTGCTGTGCTAAAGAAAAATACAAACAATATAAGAGCACAATCCTTTTTACTTTCCATGCAAATTTGGTAGAATAGCTTGAAAGTTTCATTAGAAGTTCATCAATTACGTGACCAAACCCAATCACATTGGCATAATGGTTGATCAAGTTTCATTGATCCATACTTTGAAGAAACAAAGAGATTACTGGTACATTTAGGTAAACAGCTTCATTAAGTACTTACTAAAAAATCTTTCATCAAAAATTAATTCATAAACATAACTGTGAAGCTTCCTAAAATAAATTAAAGCACTTATTTTGAAATAAGGTTAAAAGAGTTTACAGTGTCATAAACTATTTCCGTAAGCCCAAATAAGCTCTTCCAAAGGCCTCCTAAACAGATGTACCCAAATAAATAATAAAAGTAACTTATTTCCATTCAATAAATACAAAATTGAAATTCTTCTCCCCGAACAGTGACAGACGTGCCATAATGTTTAAGGTGAACCCTCCAATCAGGTATACAATCCTCAATTAAAAAAAGATAAAAAAAAGAGGGTTTCTTTAACTATAAACTTCCCAATTTTTTTCTTTTGCAAAACACGTACAAAAAATAAACAGTGCATTGTCAGAAGTTTCCCAGAAACATAAATTCACACACATACTCCCGGGTTTATTTATTTACTTTAATAAAAAGATGTACACAGAATGAATATTGCATTATCAGAAATTTTCCAATAAAATAAATAAATTCACACATATTACTACAAAATAAATGACGAGGGGAGGAAAAATTGAAAAGGTACCATAGAGAAGAGGAGAAGCTAAATAACACAATTAACTTCAAACAAAAATAAATTAAGGAAAATTGAATCAAATAACTTCAAATCTAGCAAAAACTGAAAGAATAGCGAATGTGAAGTTAACGAGAGAGAGAGAGAGAGAGAGAGAGAGAGAGAGAGAGAAGGAGAGGCGAAGAAGCAAGGGGAGAGACGAAGACCTGAGTGGCGCGAAAAACACAAACGAGTGTGTGATGTGTGTGTGTCTTGTAGTGTACCCAAAGTTAATTAGCACTAACGTAATTAGATAATTAGAATAGAATCACTGTTTTATTACTTTGAAATTTGAATTCTAGACAAAAACAAATCTCAACCTTCTCAGGTACATATCGCGATAAAATTCGGATATTATTTACCTTATTTTAAATTCTTTCCTTCTATAAAATACATTCTATAATTGTAAAAGAAAAAGAAAATTCAAAAAAATGGAACCGTTACGTTAATGTTTTTAGGTTATAAATCCATACCTAGTTACCTACTAGTCGAAAAAATATTCAATCCATCTACAAGAGGGTCTAGTATGAGAAACCTGATTCGGTCGTTAACCGGCTCAAATCATTGGTTAATGGTAGAAATTGAACCAATAAATTAATTATTAACCTAGTTAATCTAGTATTTATATTAAAAAATTTAAAACATATATAATATAACTAACAAATAGAATCAATTCATACTCTATATTTTAATGAGCAAGTATGATGGAGATATATAAAATTCCTAAATATTAAATCATATCAAACAAATAATTATTAATTATTATATTTTTATCAAGATTAAAATAATAATATAGAAACATATTATATGCTAATATTTAATAATTAATTATTAATTAATAGTTTAATATGTTTTAGGAATTGTAAAAAAAGAATTATAAAAAATAAAAAAAATGATCAACCATGTCAAATCGAACCAACCCCATCGAAATTATCAATTTTAAGCAAATCCAACCAGATCAACCTAAGTTAATTTTACTTCCAATATATGATAACTTAATCGGACCAATCAGCTATCGATTTCCAATCAAACTGATTCAACTGGCCACCTTAATCAGATTTTCATATCTATGAGTATGAGAGAAACATACATATGAGATATGGGGAACCTACTAATAAACCCTTACTTGTCAGTTTTCGGATACAGGACAAATTCAATTATGTGTGAATTAATTTTTTTTATATGGTTTTGCTATTTATATATAAAAAAGTAACTATCTTTATATTAGATAGTAGTTAAAAGGTTAATAAGAAAAAAGTTTAAATATATTTTAGATCCACAATAAATGAATATTTTTGTTTTTTATTCTTAAATTTTTTTATTATTTTAAATATTTCTCTCTCTCTCTTCTATATATATATATATATATGTACACATTTTAAGAGGTCAAGGAAATCTAACTCAATTAATTAAAAAAGACTTCTGAGTTATTATAAATCCCTAGACATTTTCTTCACTTCCTATAGATAAAAAGAATATACATTTTAAGGTAACATAAAAGGCTCATTAGTACATAATCAATGAACGTATAAATTCTTAAGGAATGTTTGTTTCATGAAAACTTGTAGACTCCTCATAATGTGGAAATAAAAAGGTATATTTTCTCATGTTTGTTTGAAGATAATCGAAAAATATGTTTGGATATCTTTTATTCCGAGAAAAGTGAAATGTTTATGCTTATATTAATTATGTATTGAGTTAATTCATATGAAAAGAGGGTCGGAATATGGATTCCTATGCGATAGAAATCATATTAATTATGTAAAAAATTTATTATACCCTCAATATTAATATCTATCTATCCTTTTGTAAAAAAAAAAACACATTTTGAAATCATTATAATGAATTTCACTCATCATATGTAGTTTGCTTATTTTGTTGTGTTTACTTGGGTGTGATCAAAGTTTTGTTATACATGTCTTTTTGTGTTGTTTGTTCTTCATAAGGCTTAAGGCGATATTTTGGTGTTGGGTTTATTTAATTGTAAGGTGTAGTTAAGGAATTTATTGGAAAAATTTGTAAGATTCTTTATTGTTATTTGCAAATGGAGTGTTTAGTTCCGTGTCTTGTTTAGGCATATATAATAAGTTTGATATAAAAAATATATTTTAGTAATATAGCATATATTCCTAGGAAAAATAACGCAAAACAAACAAATTCTTTAAATATTATTGGGAATGTAAAAAAGATTCACAACCAATTTTAATAGTTAAACAAACTTATTTTTCTTGAAATATTCAGGAATGTCATTCTCATCTAATACTCATTGAAATAACATTCATAGGAATGAAAAAACCCCATGAAACAAACGTCCTTGGAAATAATATATTTATTTGCTCTTGCACCTCAATTGTTGTCTCTAATTCTTCATACTTATTTTTTCAACATGATGAACCACATCCACATGTGAAATCTAATTTTTTGGATCACCATGCACAATGTACATTTATCAACCAACGATGATTTTTGGATATATGCCCTGGCATGAACAATATGTTTGGCAATCTAGTTATCAACAAATGAGTCTCTTTGCATATATGTACCATCGTAATCAACATACTTTTTAATCATTGAGGTTCTGAGCATATATTTCTCAATACTCATTTCATCAAGTTCCTTATAGTTTAGAGATATTTTTCCAAGACACTCAAATATGTTTGTGACTTTTTCCACCACACCATCGTATGTATATAGTCCCATCCCATCAATGAAATGTTATCATCCCACATTGTCTACTCAACTGAGGGTCATGGGTGACGATCATATGATGATGATTATGGTGGTAACAATGTTCATCATGAACTTGTGTGCACTTTACAACAACAAATGTGCAAATGTGATAATCCTACGATAAAGGTAACACATACAAGTGAAGTACAAATAATTCGATATGATTGTAAATCAAACGAAAGGCAAGCGGAACCAAGACAACAATAACTCAAGGAAAGACCACAACGCCATAGAAAAATACCTAATATGAGATATCCAGGCTACAAAGAATTTTCTTTTCCACATAGTTGTAAGATATTTTATCTTAATTTTTATTACATTTCTATGATAAATTTCAAGTGTCTGTGTATTACTATTTTTAAAATATGATTGAAAAACATAAAAAAGAATAAAAAATATTTCAACATTTTTTATAAAAAATAATCATTAAATTAACACCACATTTACAAAATAAAAATAAAAATACAAGCACAATTTTATGAATAAAAAAAGAAAATTTAAACATATTTTCGTTTAAATTAGAAAAATACAGGTGGTGTTTTTATAAAAATAAAATGATATTAGATATAAATATAAACAATAATGTAATTTAAGTTATAAAAGTCATTCATTTATAACCTAAAATTATTTAAAAAATTTA
>PYAF01001975.1:661537-671555 GCA_007407185.1 Glycine tomentella
TATTTAAGAGCATGACTTCATTAATTTAAATAAAAAATAAAAAATTTCTAAATTTATTATTTCAATGATGACTTTAATAATTTAATTTTAAATAAATAAAATACTAGTGAAATCATTCTTAAAAATATGAATTTAAAAAAGAAAAATCAAAGTTATGTTTTAAAATATGATTCTGTTGTTTGAAAATACAACTTACCTATTCTCTTGTATGTAATAAATTTAAAACTTATTAATTCCTGTAATTTTTTTAAAATTACCCCATGAACATAAAAAAAAAAACCCAATTAAGAGCATCCAATTTGGACTATAATTGCTTTGAAAATTTTGGAATATAATTGTTTTAGCTAAAACGTGAGAAGAAAAATCAGAAGAAAGGGAAGGAGGATGACATGTCCAAAGAGTGAGATATCTTTGCACAACAGGGAGGTGAGCTTCACGGTTTTCTGAGTAGAAGGAATTCAAATGACAAAATATGTGAAAGAGAATGCAAATAAAGTTAGTGATTTATATATGGAAAATGCTAGTATATATACCTTGTTTTTTATATGGTCAGTATATTCTAAGATTATGATTTAAATAAAAAAAATGATGAATTAGATTTCTCATAAATGAATCAGTTAAAAATTATATCAAATATAATTTTTTTAAAACAAATATCATTATAAAAATTAATAACTTATCATATATAATTGTTCAGGAATTGGATCACAGTTTTTTTCTTTTAAAAAATACTTAAAACTTTCCTTTTTACCTAGCGTTCCCATTTTATTTTATTTGTCAGTTCTAAAAAAATATTATCAACTTACGAAAAAAAAATACAAAACAGAGATAATAGATTTTAATGTTGAATTGTTGAAAAAGAATTTTATTATTTAAAATGGGATGGTTGTTATTTTGTTAGCATTTGAAGATATAAAATATGATTATGAAACAGTAGGCTTTTTCATCATAGGATTCCCTGCAACATCTGGAGAATAGAAAGAAGAATAACATATTATTAAAATTTAAAAGGACGATTGCATATATTATATATTAATCATATTCCAGCTGTTTCTTGAACGTGTGGGATCCTTACTTTTTGTTACAACTTGTGCATGCAAACAAAAAGCAGCAACTATGTTTATACAAAAAGTATTATTATTTTAAAATTCACAACTACGACATAATACGAGATATTTGGAGAAATGAATTGTTAAACCAAGACAACGTATTTGATACTAGCTGTTTTTATTTTTATTTTTACAACAGCACAAAGCTAATAAAATCTACTAATATTTTAGGTCTTGTTAAGAATGGAGCGATTTCATATTTATTTATATAATAATGATTTTACTTTTATCATTAAACATAAAAAAGATATTAGTTACAACTTATATGGCCAACTTACATTAGCCCTACCCCCAATGTTTGGTCGAATTTTAAAGTTTATACTATATATATATAATTTTAATATTAGAACTTTTTTTTTATTTGGAAAGTTTGATTTGTGATATTTGAGTGTTATTTTTTTTTTAAATTTGACAAACTATTTTTTATTGATTTTACAGTAAAGATAATGATATTTTTTTTCCTTTTAGACAAATATTTTATTTCTTTTTTAAAATCTTCACTGTGAAAATAATTCTATTTTTTAGATATATTATCAAACCTTTTTGTCTATCAATACTATTCTTTATTTTTCCCCTGTCATTTTTATTCCTTTGATCATTGTCTGTGAAATTAAAATGTGTTGTTTTTTTTTTTTTTTTTTTATTTTAAGCGCACGAGTTAATATACATTATTGTCATATCAGTTATTCCCTCCATTCTTTAACGATTGATATTTAAGATTTTTTTCTGGTTAGATTAATAACAACAACAAATAAGTTATTTATTTAAACAGTTTTTTTTAAAATATTCTTACTCTCCATGAAATGTACTCCTTGTGGTTAGTGGTGGTTGATAGTTGAAAAATTGATAGACAAACTATTTTAAAAAATTATTAGATTGATGTAATTTATTTGGGGTAAATTTAAAATAAAATTTTAATATCTCATTGGAAATTGAAAACATAAGCCAATGCCAATTTTTTTATAATGTTAAAACATCAGTGAGTTTGAAATGAAAGAAGTAATTTGATAAAATAACATATCTCTTTTGATTAATTAGAGTTTTAAATCATAATTATTGGTAAGATATTTTTCTTAAAAAAATATGGTTAATGTAAATACCATTTTTTTATTATTAACTTCTGAAGATTTTTTATGACAAGTAAAACTAATTAGTTATATTTATAATTTTAGTTTTTGGATTTTTAGTTTTTCTTATGTATAAACATATATTTCTTAAATTTTTAATAGATTAGTACTTTTTTAAAATTTTTAAAATATACAATTATAAATATTGTATAAATTTTGATTTGCATATATTTATTGAATAAATTTTATATTTTTGTAATTCACCTCGTTTGCCAGCAAGATACTAGTAGCAAGTAGTAATAACATATACTCCTTATTAAATGAAAGTAAAAGGTAGTTCAATGAAAGAAAAGTAATTCTATTCATGATTGCCTTGAAAGTATTTATTATAGAATATTTAATACATCTTATTAAATAGTCTGTACTTTAATGTTTTACATTCTCAAATCTCAATTGATTAGAAATTAACTTTGGTATGATTTTAAGATAATTCATTATTAATCAGAAACTGCTCAAGCAAGCAAGCTATTATATTATTATTATTAACAGATCGATTATTTAAATATTAATTAATTAATACTATATACAATCTTGTATATAATAATTTTACTTTACATATATTTTTGAAAATCTTATAATAGATATTAAAAATACGCTCCCAAAGATAACAAAAGTTAACCAAGGGAGGTTAGCTTTGTGAGTATTTTGATTACATGTTTTTAACATGGTTTGAATTTAAATATTGTGCATAGAAAATATTTTGTTGAGTAAAATTTGCCAAATTATATTATTACTATTTCTGATCGAGACAAAATTAATTTTTCTATAAAAATTAAATAACAAAATTTTCCACCATTTCATTTAAAAAACCATTTTTCTGTTATCAATGCGCATTGAGTAATGTATACTGAATAAAAACACACACTCCAGAGTGTTTTTTGGTAAGCACCCAAATCACCTTATTAAAAAAGGAAATCGAGAGAGAGAGAGAGAGAGAGTAATTCATCCATGTCATCGTTCAACGCAATGCCATGATTTCAGTCAATGTCAAAGTGTCAAATCCGGACAGAATTTCTTTCACCATTTTCACTTTTTACTTGCAAAATTTTGTGTCTGTTACTTTTTTTTCTTTCACCTTTTTCAATTAATAAATAGTTTTTATCAAAAATTTATGTGATCAGTTTTTATTTTTCAATCACTTAAATTCAGTATTACTGAAATTAATAATTTATTGGTTACTTTTTTTTCACTTTACTACTTTTTTTTTCCATTTTCCATAAGAAATGGCTTATTTATGAAATACGAATGATTATTATCTTTCCCCATTAGGCTCCAAAAACAGACAAACCAGTTTTTCTGTCTACACTCTTACTCATCACGTTACATTACATACACCCTTCACTTCTTCTGTCAGAAGAGCTAAGACAATGTGTGAGTTTAAGGCACACACATTGTTCCATTATTCTCTTTCTCTCTCTCTTTTTTCTGTCTAAGACACACTATGGCTCTTTCAAACTTCGAAGGAGTCTTTCACTTCACCCTCTCTTCTTTCAGCTACCCTTTGCAACACAAAAGGTTTGTTTGTGCCTCTCTTCTTTCCATGTTTCTTAAGAGCATTGCTTCACTCTTTTCTTGTTTCAAGCTTCATTTTTTTTTTATTTTTTCTATGCTTTTCTTTGTGGAAGATCAGCCACTCCATTGCTTGTTATCCTTGTCTAATTTATGTTTTCTCTTTATCTTTTAACTGGGTTTTGGAATCTGATCTATGGCCTATTGTTTTTCTTCTCCTTCTGCTTACATTTTGCTAATTTTTCTCTCCCACCACTTTCATGTCACAGAAGTTGACCTCATATATCAGTTAGATATTCGGCTATGTTATTAATATTTCAAGATGTAAATTTTACTCACTTTTTGCTCCTATTTTTTCTGCTTGGAAGTTGGAACTTAACATGTCATGATATATAAATCCATCTTTTAGCTAATTAGATTTGGCTTCATTTAAAAGGAATAGATGGTTATGGGCATTTTGTTGAGGAATCTGGGATGGCTTACATGAGTTGTCAGATTGGAGATGATTTTAAAATTATTACTTTTTTCCATATAGTATTTGCTCCAAATTCACTTTATATCGTATGAAATTGCTAGAGTTGAACCTTTTGCTTCTTGTTTGTATTCTATAATAGTATAATGTCAAGATTCTAGATGCGACATTCATACTCTTACTAGTTACAGAATACGTAATTTTTCTTGTTGTTGTTGTTGTTGTGGGTATCCAAAAAGTCATTGGTAAGTCCAAATGTTAAGGTCTTAGTTGAAGCATGGATGAGCCTGGAGAACCTATAGCTTCAGTTCAAAACCCAATTAGTCGCCTCGGGTCAATTTAGTTGGTTAAGGTGCCGCTGTGCAGGATGTGATCTATCGACTCTCGCAACATGCTCTCCTCCTTTTTCATTTCCTTACCCCTCTGTATCTCCCCCTTGTAAAAAAAAAGAAAAAAGTGGTTGTAACTAATGGATAGTTGTGAAGTTTGTTATTGTGCTGCGAGTCAAAAGAGAATAAGGGTATTAAGGTATAGGTGGTACTATGGATTACATTAAAGTAGTTGGTATCTAAAAGTGAATTTATGTACTAATGATTTGTGCCCTGAGTAATGTGCAATGTCAAGTATTGTGGGCAATGCATAACCTTTGGATACTGGTCTGCCCATTAGGAATATTTCTCTAGTTAATATACCAGTATTTTTTTTTTTATATAATTGCAATTATGTTTGAAGAATTTTCTTTTGGAGGATTTCATAGATGAGTGGGAGGTCATACGATGTTTTATGCATAAGATCTCTCCAGCAGATGACCCTTCTGAATTAATACTAAATGTTTTGGTTATATTACAGAATTTCATGCAGTTCATAGTAGAGGCAAATTAAATGTCCTTATAATTTTCTTGAAGCATATATCACATGGCAGATCTATAAAACAGACCTTGCAGATTCTGGCACATTTGTTATTGTCAACCCACAGAATTCTATTTACTATATTTTAGATTGGCCAGAAGGAATTCTGTTTTATACATTGCTCAACTTAATTTTAATTTATTGACCGAGATATTGAAATTGCTTACTCTGAGTGTCTTGCCCACCAATATTGACCAGATTTGTCGCACTCATACTTCTCTTACTTTGATCTATACTTCATAGATCCTCTTTTTCCCATTCAACTAAACTTAGTAAACTTTCTTGCTGGTGTTATTAGTCTCAATAATATCATTTGTTAAAAGTAATGCACAGAGGGAGAGGGACCATTTCATAAACATAGAGGAAAATAGGAAGAAGATTCACATCCCTGTGTACAAGAAAGATCTCAAATGGATCAGGAAGATGGTTTACCTCCAAGTTTCCCTTAAGCTTGAACAATACCATTTTGGCATAAATGACACTTGAAGCCATAAAGGGAAGCTAACAAGAGAATAAGCTCATCAGCTCAATGTAGCAGACATGAGAATATTTTGTTGGATAAGTGAACATATTAGACAAAAAGTTGGGGTAGCACCTATAGTAGAAAAAATGATAGAATCTCCTCTTAGGTGGTTTGGACATGTGTGGAGATGACCTAACCTATAAAAGCCCTTGTGCAAAATTAGATGGAAAGTAGTTCTATTGCTAGAGGTGTAGAGAAACCAAGAAAATTTATAAGTGAAAAACCATTATGAAGGATTTAAAAGGTTAATGGTTTGTAGATGGAAAGTAGTTCTATTGGCAAATCTGTTTCAGGATACAATAGAGTCCGTTGACATGGTTTGCATATAAAGAAAGGAAATGGTTTGGATATAAAGAATCTGATGATTTATTAGTTTCTGTTGTTCATTGTGTACTCTAGTAGTGTTTTTCTGCATGTTGATTGGTTCTATTTATCTCATCTCATGTTTTTTAGTGAAGAGATTTAACCTTTTAAAGAGTCACATCACACGATCCTTGGTGAGGAGTCACATCTCATGACCCTTAATCAAAAGTCACAACCTTTCATTTTGAAAATCTCATAAAAATTCTGTTTTGAGTATAATCAGGTGCTTTCAATTTTGATGTTTTGCCAATTATATGGTCTTTGTGAAAATGATCTTTTTTAGTTGTCTTTATGTATATGCAGGTAGGAAATAGATATTGACTGCTTTCCTGGTTCACTCATACAATGAAATCAGGTTTAAAAAATGGTTGGTCCTCTGTTGTGCGTCTTCGTCTCCGAGACAAATCAGTGACGCCTTTTTGCATATTCTCTAAAGTGAAATCAGCTGGCAACATACCTGGGAATACACCTGTCTATCTCAATGTCTATGACTTGACAACAGTAAATGGCTATATGTATTGGGCAGGCATTGGTATTTTCCACTCAGGGGTTGAAGGTCAGCTGACAGTTAAAACCTTTTCAAATATCTCCAAAAAAGTTTCTCTTTAATTTATACAAAGATATATGCCTATAGTTTTTGTTCAAAGTTGTTTCTATCTATGCAACCTTTCATGGAGCTTACATCCTATATTTCACAAAAAATGGTTTTTTGACAGTATATCCTTATGATCATTTAATGCTCTCTTGATCCAAGTAATCAACTCCACCTGTGGGACGAGGCTTGGTTATTGCTGTATGCTCTTGTACTTCATACTTCAAATTTGTTATATCTTTTTTGTACCTTTAGTTATTTAGAAAAAAATCAGTACTCCTGTAATACCTTCTCCCTGGATAGTTATCACTTCAATTCAACGATTTCTTCTTCTTTATTTAAAAACTGAGATTAGATAAAATAACAATATGTGCCCGGTGTTATGATTTGAATAGAGGGAGTGCACACTTCTGAAGGACTAAAATATATCCCCAATTATCATGGAGACAGAAATAACCTCTAATGTACCTACTTCTGAAAGACCATTTACCTCTCACTTTCAAGATATAGACTAGATGACTGTTTGGTTGCATGCATAGGCAAAGTAGTAAACTGATATTTCTTCATATTTTGGAGAAAGGGATTTGATAGACACTGGACCAGGCAGAAGAGGAAGAAAGAATGGAAAGAAACTGAATCTTTATTGCTGTTCTTGGAGACTAGCTCCAGCTTGTGTACAATAGTGATTTCGAGGTCACCACCCTCCTAATACTCTCAGCTTACAAGCTACCTTCCCTCAGCCCCTCACCTCCTATTTACAATTCCTCACCTCCCACAATTAGTGTAACTAACTATTTAACAGAATATTACTAACAGCAGTCCTAACTATTACTAACAGCAGTCCTAGATCCTATCAGGATTATGCATCTATGTGTGTACATATCATGCTGTATTTGGAGAAAAGATAATTCTGGATTCCCTAAATATTTTCTAAAATGGAGTTATTATGCCGACAGTTTATGGAGTAGAATATGCATTTGGAGCCCATGACTATCCAACAAGTGGTGTCTTTGAGGTTGAGCCTCGACAGTGTCCTGGCTTTAAGTTTAGGAAGTCAATATTCATGGGAACTACAAACTTAGATCCCTTCCAGATTAGAGAGTTTATGGAGCGCCATTCTGCAAATTACAATGGTGATACTTATCACTTGATTGTGAAGAATTGCAACCATTTCTGTGAGGATATTTGTTACAAGCTAACGGGCAATTCTATACCAAAATGGGTCAATCGTCTTGCAAGAATAGGTATATGAAATCTCTTTAAACTCCAGATCCATTCTATGTTTAGACCGTATCACTTTTGAGTCAGTTAAAATGATGCTTTTATATATCAGTTCTTCCTGAATGTATGCAAGTAATGAACAATTCGAACCTAAAAATGCTTTTATATTTGGTTCAACATCTTGGTGGAAGCTTTGGTTAAATTATTTCATGCACTGTATCGATAGTTTATCATGTCAAATGCCATGAAATGGAACATCTGCACTGCAAGAATAGGTATGTGACACTTTTACTCCTCCTTTGTGGATGAGATGTAGCATCTGCCAGCATTGCCAATATGGCATTTTTTAGGCTCACTATTTAGGCTGTGCTTGTTTGATTAGGTGGAAAATTTGTGGTGAGAATTAATTCACATTTACTTTGTTCGACAAAAAGGAGATGGTTGAAAGTGAAGTGCAACTCATTTGCACTCCACCCTGCAAAATTTGGCCATGAAAGTGAATTGACAATGGTTTTCCACCCTCAGTACCAAGTAAAAATGAATGATAATCAAAACTTTCCCATCTCATTTTACATTTCACTCTCTTCCGGTCCTGTCTAGTCTCTATTCTCCACCTACTTATAGCACCTTAGCTTTACTGTGGTTGACTTAAAACTATGTGTTAAACTATATTATTATGATTTCATAGCAAAGAATTTCACAGAAGCAAATTTCACCTTTTCAAGGAAGGGCCATCTGAGTGAAATTCTGTTTTAGTAGTCAATTGCCTTTGCACACAGAAAAAATCTTAGTCATGCTTCTCTGACTTGTCATTTCTTGGCCTCCTTGTAGGTTCCTTGTGCAACTGCATACTCCCTGATGCTCTTAAAACTTCCACTGTTCAGCATGATGATCCAAACTTTCAAGGGTCTGATAGTGAGAAAAGAAGACTACGAACCGCCTTCAGTTGCTTGTCGTCAATCTCAATGCCTCAGAAGGAAGTGTCAATGTCTTCATTATTTATGCACTCTCACTATAAAGGTTGCCTACCACCATGGGAGTTAAAGAAGTCTAAAAAGGGCACACTAAAGCAAAAGTTAGAAGACTAGTGCACTTCTCAGTAACTCTTCTCTCATGTAGAGTATCCGTTGTCTCTCTGGTAACTGAATCATTTGAAAGAAATTATTGCTTTCAGTCACACCTGTGCAAGTGCTCTTCCTCGTCTGCAAAATTTTCTGTCAATATTTATTTTGAATGTTCAAGCTCATGGCTTTGTTGCTTCTTTTTTCTTTCCCTCTTTCTTTGTGTCTAGTTTTTGCTGGTAATCTTTGTTTGATTGTGAATCTATGTCAGATATATTGCTGTGTCAATTCAATTTTTCATAGCTGGAGGAAAATCTGTCATGTCAAACAAACACACAAATGGTATTCAAAAGTATATTGAACATGATAAATGCTTATGTTTATATATCTAAAACGTATAATAAATAAATGTTTTTAATATGTAAATTATATTATAAATAATTTTTTTATCGTTGTATTAGTATATGATTATTTTTAATTATGTGATATTTTTTTAAAAAAATATTGAAATTCAATGTGGAAATAGAGATGAAAAAGATAAATTGAAAGAAATAAACAGCTAAGAAAATCAAATATAAATGTAAAAATACTCGTTTAATATAACTATTATAATCTATCTATAATATAATAATAATAATAATAAGAATCCAAAATCAGGTTCGAAGTTCAGGTGACGAAACCAAGTTGTTTCTCAAGCTTCGAATGAAAATGTCATCATTTAATTCATCGGAATTATATGATTCGATTATAAGTTAAATTCAAATTTAAATTAATGTATTTCTAAAACCAAACAGAATAATACATTTATATATTATTAATATAGTTGGAATAGAAATATGATATTCACAAATATATTTATCAAATTAAAAAAATACATTAAAATTATAATAATATAAAATTTATTCATTTTCACATACAAATCAATACATGTGCATGACACAAATTATTATACAGTTTATATAAAGGAGGATTTGTTAATAAATAAAAAGGGGCTTAATTCTTGATGAAAATAATAATTAAGTAGATTTTATTTATTTTGGATCAAATTTTAAATTAGTCAAAGTTTTTTTATCTTGGTAAATCAGATTAAGACAAAAAAAATCATGAAAAATAAAAGAAATTCTATTATTTT
>PYAF01001975.1:687913-704521 GCA_007407185.1 Glycine tomentella
TACTCTGGATGAAGATCCAAGTCTTTAAAAATTCTCTTCTGGAGCCAATATTTAATTGTATTTATAGTTAGAAGCTAGAAAAGTTAAATTATTGGGATAAAGAATTTATGCGTTCGTTCTTTCCTTCTTTTAAAACTTTAGGTTGCGTGCATGTCATGCCTCGTAGGATTAAAAATATATCCCGGGATTACATTCTTGGCGTCATTATAAAACAACACTTTGTCAAAAAGATGAGAATTATTCGCTGAATTTATTGTGTTAATCTTTCGAAGAATAGAATATTTTCAAATAATTAATTAAATTTCAACTCAATTAGAATTCAGAGGTGCCAATTTTTCTATTACAGAATTCCTAGCTAATACCTCAGTAACATTTTTATGGACGCCTATTCTATATAATAACATATTCTCATATATATATATATATATAAAAGAAGATGAAATTATATCAGTATAATTTTAATGATTATTATATTATTTTATAATTTTTAATTAAATAATTTTTTCTTAAAATTTATTGTTAAATTGAAAGTTTCTTTCACATATATTATATATATAAAATTTCATATTAATATAAAAATTATTTGTTACTTTTTTATATAAATTAAAATTCACTTTATATAAATATGTCAAAATATTAATATTTTTATTTTGTTGTTATTGTTAAATTTTAACAAAATTTAATACAAACATCATGATAGTACATAAATATAATCCAACAATTGGATAAATTAAATAAAAATTATATTTTATATTAAATTATAAAAATAATATAATAATTATCAATATTACATAAATTTCAAATATTTTGATTGATCCGAAAGACGGATAAAGTATTATGTTGTAGGCACAATACTCATATTAATAAATTTGTGGGGGTAATACTTATATTGTGCATTAATTTTTTACATTGTATTTTAAACTGAGGTAATTTATAATTTTGTATATGTATATATATATATATATATTATTAAGAAACTTGTAAAAGTTAGTGAACCAATTGTCCTAATATCCATCAAAGTGAATCCGTTCATATATATATATATATATATATATATATATATATATATATATATATAAATGAATACATGAATCTTCATGTTTTTTTTTTCACGCATTAATTTTATTTTATTACACTACTTTTCCTGATAACAATGAAAACTTGTTTATTTTCTTTTTGCTTTCTTCGTGTCTAATGCATTAATTGACAATTTGACATTTTATATGAGATACAAGGAAGTGTAAAATGCCAAATGTGAACAAAACATTGTTATATTTATATATATAGACTGATATTTACTCCCCGTTAGAAGAGTATCCCATTTTCGAATTAAAATGACCCTTGTTAAAGAAAATCGTAACGGTATCTCTCCCGTGGAGTTCCACATGATCTCCTTAGTATTAATATCCAAATCTTAATTGGAAATGCAAATCAAAAAACTTGCACAACAGGTTTCAGGTTAAGAATATATTTAACATATCATCCAAAGTAAAGAAAATTTTCGTATATATTCTCTTGTGGGGCTCGACCTAATAATATGCCTTATGTCTTCTTCTTTCTCTCTTCATGCCTCGATTCCCTTGACCTCACCATACCATCTCCACCATGACCACTATCACCTTCATCTCCCAAGGACCATATAATTCATCGATAAATTCTGTGGTACCCTTGAAAATTTAAGAGTCTTGATACAATTAATCTCTCTCGTTTTTAGTTTTGTTTTATGTTAGACTATTGATTCCCAAAACAATAATATCAAAACTGTTAGATTAATTTCTATTACCTGTTTTGATTCCATATATCAATTCTCTAATTCATCGTTTTCCTCTCATTGTTCCATCCTTAGCCTAAATCAAAACATACATAAACAACAAGCTTAATTATATATACATATACATCTTCTAGCCAGCTCCCACTTCACTCTACCTGAAAAGAAAAAGAAAAAAATCACACACCACCACTCCTATCATATCCTAATTATGTATACTTCATTCAAGTCCAATTCTCACAATCCCAAATACCAGAAAGACCACAATGTAACAAGCAACACAAAATACAGCGAGATATCCCACTTCAGCCACAAACAACACAAGCTAACGTTTGACTACTCTGAATCCCCCTTCAAATGTGACGGGTGCAAGGAACTAGGAATAGGGTCACGCTACAAGTGTTCAATCTGTGACTTTGATCTCCACACGCACTGTTCCATTCCTTCTCCTTCTATGTTCCACCCTTTCTACCCCAAATGCTCCTTCCACTTCCTCTCCCAGCCACCGGGCGACACTCCACGCTACTGCAACGCGTGCGAGAAGCCAGTGAAGGGGTTCCTCTACCACTGCTTCTCGTGCGGCTTCGACCTCCACCCGTGCTGCGCCAAGCTTCCGACGGTGCTCGGAGACGGTGGCGAGCACGGGGTGAGGTTGTTTTTGTATAGGAAGGTTAGCTCGGCGTGTCATCGGTGTGGGCAGAAGGGGAGGGGGTGGAGCTATAGGTCGTCTTGCAAGAGGTACAATTTGCATGTGGCGTGTGTGAGGGAGATGGTGGTGGAGAGTTGGCATGAGGGGGGTGGCTTCATTAGTGTTGTGGAGAGTGGTTGTCATAAGTGGAGGGGCAAAGGGACTAGTAGTAGGGTGAGAAGGTGCTGTGAGGTGGCCGGGATGGCGGTGCAGGTGCTGGTGTCGGCGGTGCTGGGCGATCCGACGGTTCTTATTGCCGGAATCATGGGATCCTTGATGTCAAGGGCTTGACTATTTGGTAACAGGAATTATTATATGATCCAAGATCCTATGATCTCAATTGATTTTTATGTCACATGTTATTGATTTTTTTATTATATACTAAAAATGTGACAACATGTTATGTAATAATTAGTTAAGATAATGGGATCTGAATCATACAATGATTTCTTGATTGGCCTGAAATTGAGTATAGTTGGTCATATATGTGGTATTAGTTGGAGGTGTACAAATTAATAGTTAAGGGGTTGACTCACTTGTGGAAAAAAAGAACTCAGATAAAAGTTTTAAGTGTTTACTGTGATGTTCTTTGATTAAAAATTGTGTTTTATCTCAATATAATTTATGTAATAAAGATTTGTATAGTTATTGAGGTTGAAACTTTGATTGTAATTAGAGAACAATATCAAAAGTAAAGTACCTAACAACTACATGTAAGTTTTATTGAGTTACTGTGTGAGGTTACAGGAGATGTATATAAGTGAGTGAGTTGGATATATGTAGTGTGGAAGGAAACTTCATTATGGGTTTGTGTTTTCCCCAATCCTAATTATGGTTTATGTAATGAATATGTATATATTCACGTGTAAGTTTCTAGGATTCCTGTTTTGGAATGTTTTGGGTTTAATTTTATGTATGTAAAAGTTTTTAATTGCAATCTGAGATTCCTATGGTTTTTTAAATTATTGTTATAGTCACAGTGTTCTTATCAAAATTAAAAAAATGAAAGCAAATGTACTCACTTGTGTTGTATCTCCAAGTCTTAGGATATATGTATTGCAGTAGGCTTAGGATCAAAATTTAAAATCATGAGCTTACAAGTCTTATGATGAATTATGTACTCACTTGTGTTGTATCTCCAAGTATCGCATTTCTGATAACTTCTTACATGGTCCAGGGATATTCTAGAGAAAGCACAGTGATTTTTTTTTTCTTCTTTTTTTATAATTAAATGAGAATCTATATAAACTGAATAGTTGAGTACAAGAAATACTCAACTGAATAAAGTTGGAAACAAGTGGTAAACAAGCAAACCCCAGAAGAATCACAAAAAGAAATCTACCAACCAATCCTTTTACAAGGCCCACCTCAAAATCAGAATGAAGAAGCAATGTCTTATAACTGCTCCAGCCAAAAAAACGTATTACTTAACCTGAAACAACTCACACACTGAAGTTAACAACAAAAAGCAACAACAATAGTAACACATCAAATATTATGAAAATAGTGATTGTTGATCCTTCGATAGTGGTTGAGAACAACAAATCAAAAATTGATTTGTACTACTCCTTTAAACACTTGATAAATGATACGACTTAACTTATGGAGAATGAGGAGAGTGTATATATTTCCTAGGTACTCTTGGAATAACAAATTAAAAAATAGCTGTATTAGTAACAAAAGAAGTGCAAATAGCATTTTCTTTGTCTCCCATTTTTACTGTTCACTAACATTGTCGGCCTAATTAGCTGGCCCAATTCTACTTAAGCTTAACTGATTAGCTCAATTTGGGCCTTTTGCTTCATGCACCAAAATTTTCTAAATTCCAAAATTGAACTTACCTTTTTTATAAGCTCCTATCAGCCTTGAGCTTCTTCACCCCATAGCTATTCAACAAAAGAGATCTTGATGGTTCTGTGGGGCCACCATTTCCCTCAATGATTTCAACACTCTTGAAGGAATCAACATCCTCTGAGATGATGTTTTGGGCATCCTAATTTGGTTGAAGCTATTGGACCATTTGGATTGATAAATCTAGAACTGAAATTATTATGTGCCATTCCGGATTAAGTAATTTGGAGAAACAAGTTGTTTCCAGAAAACATAATTTGGAACTATGTTTACATAATTCTGAATTATGTTTTTCGTAAACAACTTATTCTCTAGAATACTTAATATGGACTTATGTTTGCAGAATTTTGAATAGTGTGTTCCATAAGGGAGAATTTTCTTGTATATTTTGGATTCATCATTCTGAAACTCATTTTACATTGTTCCAAATTCCTTTTTCTGAAAATCCAAAATATTGTTCTCCAAAATACTTTCATACTTATGGAATAACTTTTCCAAACATCAATAAAGCCTCTGAAATGGGTAATCTGGACAACAACGATGGAGGACCTGCAAGAAGAAAAAAAAAGTGGAAATTTTGGTACACAAATGCAAAACAGAAAAGGAGGTGTTCAAAAAGGACATTTTTGTTCATTTAAGGTGTTTTAACTTTCCTATGGGGTGTAGGAAGCAAAAAATGGAATGCAGAAAGCAATGTCCCTCAATTGGTTATCCTAATTAGTTGGGCTTCTTATCTCAGGCCCAATTTAATTGCCTATCTGGTCTCAAGCCTTTATTAGTGTGGAATATCTGAACAATTTGGCTTTTGGTGATATGTTTAACTACTTTTATCCAATTTAATAATGTCATTCTTAAAATACTCTTTAATTAATTAAGATTATATTTCTAATGACTATTTTTTTATATTAAATTCTAATTTCAGAATTTTAAAAAATATATATTTTTAAATATGATTAGAAGAATTAAATGATATTAATTAATTTTTTTAATAACCGTAAATGTTAGCTAAATTTTCTTATATCTAAGTCTGAGGGAGTATTAATTAAGTTATTATATTTTTTTAATTTTACAATAAATAATTATAATTTTATGGCTTAAATTTATTTTTAGTCCCTTAAATTTAAATACATTTTTTAATCTCTCAATTTTGTAAAACGCTTTTGTTAGTTCACCCTGACAGATTTTTGACAATTCAAATGTACTATGTAATTTTGACAATTTTTGAACATGAGAGAAATTAAAAGATACATTTCATGAATTTAAGAGAAAAATAATAATTTGGAGAACTAAAAAAATTAAAATATATTTAATCCTAATTTTATAATTCGTCATTCTAACTCTCAAAATCTCCAAATTTTGCATATATATGACGACCTAATGTATTACCCATTTGGGGTGCCCACATGCCGTTCGTAATTAATGTTGCACGGATATATATGATGGAACGTTAAGGCTAGCGCAAAAAGTTAGGTATGAGTTATAAGTGCCCATCTTTTCAATTGGCCACCAAATTAATGTTCCATTTTTCTTTTTCCTCTTATTAGTATCCTGAAAATATATGCCTCTACAATGCTACTGAAGAAAGTTTGACATAGTCATATATCTAGACAATGTTTCTATTAGCACTCTATAAAGTTTGTCATGGTCGTTTCAACAAATTTCCTCTTGTCGGGTCTGTTTAATTAAGATCACTTCAACCATCTGTTGAATTAAGATGTTTCTACTTTGTTTTTGTCCTTTTGGTGGATAAGCTGTGGTATATTGTTGTTAACATAGTCACGGCACCGTATTGCACCTAACAAGTTTTGTTACACCTATTTCCAACTGCATGCATCAATTAATTCATTAATTAAACCTTGCCCAACTAACTTGCAAATCTTTTTTTTTTCCTTCTGTGGTTTACTGCCCCCATTGATTATTTCTATTTCTAGATTCATTTTTCAATCCAAATTTACCAACTTATTAAAAAGTTACAAATTGGCAAATGGGAAATCACGGGGAATTAAGAATGCTAGAGACATAAAGTACATTTTACAGCTAGCAAATATTAGGATGATGCAACAAATATAAAAGAAAAAAAAATCAATACATGTACTTTAAGCTGAAATTCTTAAAACTGGAGTACAGAATGAAAAGCCGGCATTGGGTGTATGACTTTCATCGAGAAAATACAGAAGCAACTAAGTATTCATTATTCAATTAATGCGCGTGTAAGACACCTTCGTTATCACTGTTCAGTGTTGACTAAAATTAGCAATAGCAAGATCATGCATGATTTCAGGGTGCATTATTGGCCAGGCAAATGGCTTCCCCATCAGTAATGGCGGTCCTTAATTAATAGGCATGCATTAAACGTAGATAGAGATATTTATGTAATTTTAATCAAAACTCTCCACTGTCATCACATTCACATATACTAAAATATTTTTATATAAAAAAAATACTAAGATTTCTATACATGGGACGAAGTCTATAGCTTTGGTTTCTTTCCGAACAATAATAATAGAACAATACTATTTTAAGTTAAGAATTTAATTTTAATGTATGCAATTTTTTTACACTATCAATCTATTAAATATCATCCTGAATATGAATTTAATTTACATTAATTATTATAATATTTATCGGTGCTTTCTAGTTAAATTTTGAAAATAATAATTATGTTATATAACTTCAAATACTCCTACCGGTATTTTATATTTTCAAACTTTTATACTAATACAAATAAAATTTCATAACTACCAGATAAAATAATAATATATTTATGTATTTTTAATACTCATTTCCATTTTTAAGCAATCAATACTTCCTTTAGTTAAAATTTATAGTTGTTGGTTTTTTACACAAGTATTATGGTTGTGTTGTATATTACTAATATAATGCTTGTTAAAATAATACTTCATGTTGTCAACAAGGTCTAATATAATATGTAAATAATTGAGTTTATTAATATGTTGACATGTTTGGAAAGACAAAATTCACTTTAATGATCTTTACGTCTTGAATGACTCTTAACTAGAGAGTACTTTATTTTTAGAAAGAAAGAAAAAAAATCCTCTCATTAGAGTATAAGAGAATAAAAATGTTAATAAAGTTTGATCTATTTGATAATAATTGAGCTCATATCTTACAAGGATATGAGTTCATCAAATCCCATTATCAACATGACGAGTATGAAAACATGTTGGTAGATAATCTATTATATATTAATATTATTTTAAGTGTTTTGTTTCTTGAGATGCGTTCCGACTTTAGTAAATTTTTGAGATTCAACTTATCTAAACTTTTGAAGAGTGAAAAAAAGAAATAAATAAAAAGATGAGAGAACAAGTGATCATCAATAATAATAAACACGAGAAGTGATATAATAAAAAAGAATAGAGGAATAAAAAAATGAGATGAAAAACAAGAAAGAATAAAAAGTAGGTATATGTCAAACGAAATTTTCCTTTTCATATTAGAACCAAAGTTTATAGGCCCTTTATTTATTTTATTTTCTGTTAACCATTTTGTGTATTAGGAAAATGGCAAGGGTAGCTTCACCAAACTTTTACAGCCAATATAAATGCTCATGGAGGGTGTGTTGCTGAAAATATGCAAACACAGAAACCACACAGCTGAAAGAGGGTACTAGCAATAAAACAGCTCTACAAAAATTGTTCAGAAATTTCTGTCCCAAAAAAGTAAACATTGAATTTATTGCACTGGCTCAATCCCCCTCTTCCTTGCTGGCTCACATGCACTTCTTTTTTTTTCTTTGAAGTTGATCTATCCACGCATACATATCCCTTTAGCCTTTATTACAAGCCTCAGATATAACTACTTCACTTCTTGTGACTAAGATCACTAATCATTATCATCATTCATCCCTAGACACAGTTCTGAAACATTCCATTCCATCTTACAATGCCAGAGGTTTATACTGTGAAGGTTGAAGAGGGAAGGCTTGCAACTGATGGAAAGCCATCAGTAGGTCCTGTCTATAGGAGCATTTATGCTAAAGATGGTCTCTTGGAGGTTCCTTCTGATTTTGAGTCCCCTTGGGATTTCTTCAGGTTACTATTTTTTTTTATCTGTTAATTGTTAATTTGTTAGTGAGAAGAATTTAAATCCACCATCTCTTTCTGTCTCTTTTTCCTTCAACCACAAAGTCAATCTTATAACTACTTCATGTTACTATTTATGATTTTGTTTACTTTTCTTTTTCATAATGAAGTTATTATCATGTAAACTGAACAACTCTCAACATATCCATAATGCATCAAGTTATTTTGTAGGAGGATTTTAACCGTTTTGTTGTGCTTAGTGACACACCAGAACATGACAATGCTAATCATTAAAGGGAATCTCTTCTAAATTGAGTAACTCACTCTAGAGGGTAAAGTGAGAAATCATAGTTGTTGACGAAAAGATCAACAATAAGTTACGTGCACATATATGACAAATCATGGATGTGTTGGAATATCGACAATTGATTTTTATATTAACAACTAGGATTATACTTTACCTTTACTCAATTTAGAGGAGCCAAATACAAATGGAATATATTCAAGTTCAGCTTAGTTTAGTTTTTGGCACCAAATTAAGAAGTAACATTATTAGTACTATGTTTATCCAACCGTATTAATACAGATTTTAATTTATAGTTTCTTGTTATATAATTTTAACAAGTTTTTATCTTTTAATTCCTTTATTATAATTTTTCAATTTATTAGTTACATGTAATGTTCTTCACCCAAATTATATACATCATAGTGACGTGTCAAATGGCTATTTATGTCATAATTTTGTAATAAAACAGAAAGTACACGTCACTTATTAGAAGTTTTGATGCTTCCTTTGGCAGGGACTCTGTTAAGAGGAACCCCAACAACAATATGTTGGGTAGGCGTCAAAAAACCGAATCTAAGGTATCAACTTCACATATTTTGGTGCTTTCCAAAAAAAAAAAATATGTATTTTGGTTCCATGCACCATTTGTTAGGGATTTAAAGTACCAACATTTTTTTGTCCCCCTGATTAAAAGGTGACACAACACATTAACAAAAATAATACTCTCATTCTTTATTGTTAGACTTTCTGCTTACATGTCACTTTTTGCTCGACTACTTGAGGGAACATAAAAATGATAGGAAATGGAGACAAGATCTCTTATTATGGATATTATTAAGAATCTAAACTATTGGGAAAAAAAAATAATTCTCTCAAATTTTGAAAACATCATGTGAACATTGAGGTGAATTTACAGGTAGGTTCCTATACATGGTTCACGTATCAAGATGTTTATGATGCTTCCCTGAAAATGGGTTCGGCCATAAGGAGCCGTGGTGTCAATCCTGTGAGTTTCCAACATTTCTTGCTCTTTCAAGATATTTGCATTGGAATTATTGAATGTGAAATTTATAATCTAACTAGTGGTTTTAAATCACAAGGGAGATCGTTGTGGCATATATGGGTCCAACTGCCCTGAATGGATCATTGCAATGGAGGTATAACTCTTTCTTTGTATCACCATAAATTATAAGTACTTCATTTAATTATTACCACAAAGTCTTATACCTTATGTTAAATTAATTGGCTTTGTTAATTATTCCAATTGGACTTCACCTGATTCAATTTTTCTGTTTTGCAGGCTTGCAATAGCTGTGCAGTGTCATATGTTCCATTATATGACACCCTTGGTATGCGTTTTCTGACTTGACAAATGTCTCAGTGACCTTGCTTTTAAGTGTTATCATTTGAAACATTTCTGCTGAAGAATCTGTGGACACAAATTGGAGCATATATCATCAGCTAGGAAATGACTTTGACTTGGGTTTATACCTTTCAGGTCCTAATGCAGTGGAGTTTATCATAAATCATGCTGAAGTTTCAATTGCATTTGTACAGGAGAAAAAGATTCCATCAGTAGGTTCTAGTTCTTTGAGCACAATCTTTTATTATTTCAAGTTGGACTACATAAAACATTCAATTGTTATAATATAAAGATTACCATATTGGTTGAGTCATCCTGAATTAGTGTGACAAATAGTTTTGCTGCTTTTATTATTTGGTGATATGGCTTTGTTGAAGCTTCAAATTCACTTGGATTGTCTGGTTCTTCCTCATAGTTGACTTTAGTAAATATTCATGTTCTGGAAGGATCATCATTCCATTGGTTAACAATTAATTTGCAACATTTTGGATGCTACTTTCAATACATAACTATCTTCATCAGCTATCAAGTAATCAACAATGTCTTGTCTCCCAAGAAACTATGTGATGAGAAAGCCATCAATCATTAGCATCCTTCTTAGATGGATTATATTCATAAGTTATTATATGATATAACTGTATGCCATTTTCTTAAAACAGAAATGTAAAGTCAGGTTCATATTTTGAAGTTGAAAATATGTCATACCTACTACAAGACCTTTTTAATGGTTGTAATTAGTAAGTTATCCATTGAATTTCTTGAAGTTCCCTTCTGAACTAATATCTGTTTTCACAGGTTTTGTCATGTCTTGCACAGTGTTCTTCAAATCTTAAAAGTAGGTGAAGCATTGCCATCTTAGTTACTCCTAGATTAAGGGTCTTACCTCCATTTTATGCTGACCAAGCTGTGTATCATGGTGTAGCTATTGTGAGCTTTGAAAGTGTTTCAACCACACAAAAGAAAGAAGCTGAGGAGCATGGCGCGTCTTGCTTCTCATGGGGAGAGTTTCTCCAGCTGGTAAGATGTTAAACTTGGTTTGCAATTGCCTATTTGGTGTTCCAAAATTAGGATCATGAACCTTTTTTTATGAGTATTCTGAGCTATTATTATAACCGTTCAATATCTTCTCTTTCTTCCTATCTCTAGGGATGTCTGGATTGGGATCTACCATCAAAAAAGAAGACTGACATTTGCACAATAATGTACACAAGTGGAACTACTGGAGATCCCAAAGGTGTCGTTATTAAGAATGAGGCTTTCATGGCTGAAGTGTTGTCTGTTGATCACATACTTATGTTAACAGACAGAGTGGTAAGAACTGTTTCCCTTGAAGCTTCATTAGTTACATGTTGTATAGCTTATACTACTGCAAACACTTCCAACAGCCAGGTCAATGTTTCTTTGGCTGCCGTGTTGATTAATGTCATAATGATTATCAAGTGGCAACATAATAGTTAAAAGCAATAATGGGGAAATCAAACCCCAATTATTTTTCAACTAATGGATGGTGAAATCCTGATATAAAGTAAGGTTGACAGAAGTGCCTATCAAAAAAATAAAAAAAGGTGAACATCATTACGCTCATTGGCTGTATATAGTACATGGCCTGGAGGTTGTAAAAAATTACTTTCCTCCCATTAGACTAAGGAAAGTAATGCTATTCTCATCATTCCTCTTGGAAAAATATGGTACATATTTTAATCATATTCAAAATTAAAACAATGAGAAGATGAGTATGAGTATCTAATCTTTGTTGAATTAAACAATGTAGTGCTGAGTGCTAACAGTGACAAAAAATATTTTGTGATATTTTTAGGCAGGAGAAGATGATGTGTACTTTTCCTTTCTTCCTCTTGCTCATGTATATGACCAAATAATGGAGACCTATTGCATCTCCAAGGGCTCATCAATAGGATTTTGGCAAGGCGTAAGATTTTGATTGACGTCATGGAATTAGTTTTTGGTCAATTCTTTAAGTGTTCTGTTTTTAATGACTCGTGGATTTTTCTTGTTGATTCATGCAGGATGTCAGGTTCTTGCTGGAAGATATTCAGGAACTGAAACCAACTATATTTTGTGGAGTTCCTAGAGTTTTTGACCGTATTTATGCTGGTAAACAAGAATGCTTCTTATGATCATCTTTGGTTATCCGAATCATGATCTTAAACGATGACGTTAAGATCCTTATCTTTGTGTGACTACATTAACTATAAGCTTTTCACTTGAAGGTATCAAAAGCAAAATATCTTCTGCAGGACCACTGCAGAGTACATTGTTTCAGTGCGCTTACAACTAGTACGTTTCATCATTAAATTCAAGTGTTTAAGTTATCTGTATGCATGTAAACTAATCTGGAGTCTAATGATAGCAAGTTAAAATATCTGGAGAAGGGTCTTCCACAACACAAAGCAGCACCTCTGTTTGATAGGCTTGTGTTTGATAAGGTATAATACCACTTTAACTTTGTAAGTTCTTTTCATAAAGTTTGGTTCAAGACTGAAATATAGGTTTTATTGATAGACAAAACTAGCACTAGGTGGACGTGTTCGCATCCTGTTATCCGGAGCTGCTCCTTTGCCTAGGCATGTGGAAGAGTTTATGAGGGTCACTAGTGGATCTACATTATCACAAGGATATGGTATGATATATGAATCTTCTACTACATAAAAAAAAGTCTTTATTAAATTTTTCTGAATCAAGGGCTATATTTTGATAAAGTAATCTCTTGGGAGAAAATAGATATGATGGTTTAATCCTATAAAACAATTCTAGCATGATTTTTTTTTGTCATGTTAATTGTGTACATGTTCATATTAATTTATTATCATTTTGATGTGGCAGGTCTTACTGAAAGTTGTGCCGGGTGTTTCACGGCGATAGGTGATGTGTATTCTATGACAGGAACAGTTGGAGTTCCCATGACAACCATTGAAGCCAGGCTTGAATCCGTGCCAGAGATGGGATATGATGCCCTCTCCAATGAACCCCGTGGAGAAATTTGTCTGAGAGGAAATACCTTGTTCTCCGGTTATCACAAGCGTGAAGATCTTACCAAAGAAGTTATGGTTGATGGCTGGTTTCATACAGGTAAAACCAGGTTGTCCAGGATTCAAAATTAGCATAGTGATTTGTAAATCAACAAAAAATTCAAATACAGGTAAACCATTGCAGGTGACATTGGAGAATGGCAATCAAATGGGGCCATGAAAATTATTGATCGGAAGAAGAATATCTTTAAATTGTCTCAAGGAGAATATATTGCTGTGGAGAATATTGAAAACAAGTATTTGCAATGCCCTCTTATAGCATCGGTATGCTTCTGGTTCAATCACAACAGTTGGTAAAAGTCGAGAAACAATAGTTATAGTTCATTTTTGGTCATATTAAGTTCACTGGGAAAGTTTACTTCGAAAGTAGTTTTGCAGTGCACCTACTATACTAAATTTGTGTAATTAAATATTGGATAAAAAAATAAATTATTTCACATGCAGATTTGGGTGTATGGAAACAGCTTTGAGTCATTCTTGGTGGCTGTTGTGGTCCCTGAAAGAAAAGCCATTGAGGATTGGGCAAAAGAGCACAATGTGACTGATGATTTTAAATCTGTATGTGATAATCTTAAAGCAAGAAAGCACATTTTGGATGAGCTCAACAGCACTGGTCAGAAACACCAAGTATGTATATATAATTCACTATCATATGCTTCCAGTTTCTAGTTTTATGATATATGTTGCCTGTATTACCAAACATTTGACATGAAAGAAACATTCAGCTTAGAGGATTTGAGCTGCTAAAAGCCATTCATCTGGAACCAAATCCCTTCGACATAGAAAGAGATTTAATAACTCCAACATTCAAATTGAAGAGACCACAATTGCTCAAGTACTATAAGGTTTGCTTCTTGTGCTTTGATAAAAATTTCATAACTATTGACCTTTTGATTTATGTGCATCAGTTTTGGCTTCCATGTTTAGCACCAAATGCTGATCTATAAATTCCAATCAGATGTTTGAGTGTGCATGACATAAATAAATAAACATTACTCTTTGCCAACATTATTTTGCAGGATCATATTGATCAACTATACAAGGAAGCAAAGGGAGCAATGGTGTAAACCATGCAGCAGTGCCCATGCTTGAAGAAAAATTAAAAAATCATTTCTGCTAGTTATGAAGAAAAATTCATTTGGCATTCTGTGTATTTTGGTTCATTATTGTATTGACTGAAGTGCAAAACCATAAACATAGATAGAATAGGCCGTATGCTGAAACAGCAGCTCCATATGTCATTCTTGTAAAAAATCACATAATAAAAATTGTGTGGCCAATGCAAAATCTGTATTTTCTTTTGGAAGATATGCTTTATTCTTTCATTTTTATAGTTTTAGTATGACTTGATATTTCAAAAGTACAGTAATTACTCAGAATTATATCGTCTAATAATCCACAATCTTTGCCATCAGAATATGGTGGAATTTTCTACAATTTAACCTTGTATTTTCGGACAACCATCAACATATTTCTATGTCTGGTATTGTCTTTGGGTTTTTAAATGCTTTGGTTCTATCTGATATTGATTGATAACTTCTAAAATGTGGTTAAAACTACGATAGACATTAAATCCAAATCACACACTTACACACACGTATTGTGAATACACAAGCATGGACACCACACCACATGTCCACATTACTCATCATTTTTATTTTTAAGGCTCAATGAAAGTAATTAAAAAATTATTTTCAATATTTCACTTAACATTTTATACAAAAGCAAAAACTATTGGGACATGCATAAGTCACATAGGCAGGGTATTCTAGTCCCTAGACATAAGTTCCTATCAAATGAATGACAGAGGAAACAAATTGTTTCATTCACTTACATCAACCAAGTCCAAATTTGCTACTCTATATTTGTGTGCCTAACCATCGTCCAGACAGGATAGACTAACAGAATGATTATGCCAATTATGATTGATAACATATACAGCAGCAGCATCCAAATTGTAGAGGAATATGTATCTATAAAACGAACAAATGCTCGAATGCATTCTTGCAGCAGATAACAGACAATGATGAGGCATATTACCACCTCAACTGCATTACTTCTACAGGTGTTTTCGAAGAGACTAGGAGCTACAACAATCTGAAATAATATCATAAGATAGGATGCTACTTTTTAAAAGAAACTCTTTTTCAAGACATGTATCTTTATTAAATTTGATCGATCGACAGAAAAAGAACACAGAAAGATCAAGACCTACAAAACATGAACTCTAACATTAGAACAACATCGACACCAAGATACGGCTAGTGTCCACTAACAAATTAAACTAAAATATAAGGAGCATAATAAAAAATATAACATGATTATCAAGATTTGTGTATTCTTAGATGTTCACCTTCTGATAACTTCCAGCCACCCCTGGAGCTACCATTAATGACTTCCAGCCGTCCACCACCGTCCAAGCCGTCATCTGCAGCCATCCTTGACATTTTCATTACACCATTCACACCACAAAATCATCCTATAAATAGAGGTGCAAACCTCAGTTGTAGATCATCAATGTAAAACACCAAAACACCAAGAGTGAATTCATCCAAGTAGTGAGAATTCCTAGTGAGTGTTGTGTGAGTTTGATAGTTTGTTTTTTTTGAGTTTGTAAATCTCTGTAATTATATTCTTGTGAGTAATAGAAGTTGTTTTTCTCTCAAATTCGTGTTTACCAACGCCTAATTGATCCTTTGGCTTCAACACCTTCTTCCTATGATATTAATCTTACAAAATATTTTGAGACATTTTTTAATATATATATATATATGTGTGTGTGTATTAACAATGCTAATGTCCTTTAACTGTTTGTTCAATTGTCCAAGCCAATGATTTTTTTACTGGATACCTAGTGAGGAGTGTCCAACATGCATCATACAAGTGACAAATATGTGTTAGTATCAACTTGAGACAGATATACAAGTTACTGTTCATCGTCGGAAAAGATGACCGTGCCACGTCAGTGCTGAGTCACTTCATCAGCGCCCAGTCAGCTGCCACGCAGTGCATCCTGCCACGTCAGCGAAATCTTTCTGAAATTGCAGTTTGACCCCTGATCTTTCTGAAATTTCAGTTTGACCCCTTATCTTTCTGAAATTTCGGTTTGACCCTTGATCTTTCTGAAATTTCAGTTTGACCCTTGATCTTTCTGAAATTTCAGTTTGGTCCCTAAAGTTTTTTAAAATTTCTATTTTGCCTCAATAGTGGAATTTTGGCCCTGAAGTGTCAATTTCATCATTTTTTACCGTTCCAGACGCAACGGCGAGCTCCATTTTGCAAGATTCAACCTTGTTTTGGTGAATTAAGCTACTACAAGGTGATAATGACCACAGAAGAGTCAACATCATCTTCTGGAGTCATGATTATGCTTACTGCTACAAATTATACGCTGTGGAGACCTCGGATGGAAGATCTCCTAAGCTGTAAAGATTTGTTCGATCCCATAGAATTGATGGGTAAAAATCCTGATTCTGCTAAGGAGTTGGAGTGGAAGAAATCAAATCGAAAAACTATTGGTCAGATCCGTCAATGGATTGACAATAGTGTCTTCCACCAT
>PYAF01001975.1:722209-740609 GCA_007407185.1 Glycine tomentella
TTAGAATTTAATTAGTTTGTATGGTCAATATAAAAGTTTTAGATGTTCAATTAATAAAAAAATAATCTTTATAAAAATTTATAATAATTATTGTAAAAGTTAATAAATAACATTTAGAATTATTTATAATTGAATTTTTTAAGAGAATTATTTATAATTGAATTGAACAATAGTGTCAAAAACTTTTATAATGTAAGTACGTACGAATATTATTTATTCTTATAAGTTAAGCGTGTCTTTAAATTTAAAGAGAAGAGGTCGAGTAAAAACATCAATTTTATTTGCTTAAAAAACATCAATTTTACATGCTAAATTCTATTCATTAGTCAATATTCTAACAAGAAGAAAAGACAAAACAAACACTTTAGATCCGGATTTTTTTAAAAAAAAAAAAACAAAAAGTCCTTTCTCACCAGCAATGTGATGAAGATATTAATTAATATAATAAAAAATCATTTTATTAAAAAATACACGGTTGAATTTACTAAAAATCATCGTATAAATACATTGATAACATTTTCAATATTCCTTACCTAATATATATCTTTATTTAAATTTTTTGCATATAAGGGTATATTTGGATAATAAGAGTATTTTTAAGAGTTTTTCTAATAAAATTATACAGTTTTTTTAGTAAAAAAATTCTTAAAACCACTTCTTACTTAACTTATATCCAAATAAACTATAAGTAAATACGCTCTAAGTATATCTCAAATTGAGGAATCAAAATAACTCAAGATCTGTTAAACATGTAGTATAGATAAATCACGTGGGTATAAATAATTAATTTGAACCTCACCTTGGAACCGAGGTTTGTCTGCGAAGGGTCTTTGCCATCACAGAACAACCTGAACATGAAGTTGAAGGAAGCGTGACTAAACACAGTGTTGAAGTCCGCTTTGGCGTTTTTACACAACTGGTCCTCAATCTCACCAAACGATTCCTGGAGGCAGTTTCGGAAGAGAGGGACAAAAGTTTCTTTTCGCTTGGCGAGGACGTTAAGGAAGAACTGCTTGATTAGGGCGTGGTTGGGTTCGGTGGTGTCGAGGTAGGCGCAGACGCGGAACCCGCCGGTGAAGTTGGTGGAGGGCATGAAGGTGCCGTCGAGAACGTTGAGCTTTTCGACCTTGGAGTTGTCGAAGAGGATCGGGAACGAGGCGCCGTCCAGCAGCGCCACGACACGCGGGTCCGAGGAGATGAAGGGCCCCGGAGGCATGTTGGTTCGGATCACGGTGGAGTTGTACTGTTGGATCCTCGTTGCGAAGAACTTGTCGCGTCCTTGGTGGTAGAAGTAGTTGTGTCTGTCGCTTATGGCCCCGAAGAACGGGATACCATAGCTGCCTGCAGTCACAGAACCATTAATAAGTGCATGGTTAATTGGTTAGCAATTGGAAGTTCTCCAACAGGTTTCCAATGCAAATCCAAGAAACAAAAACAAAATGAACACAAATGCAATGGTCTGGTTACCTGGGATTGGTTTTAGTGGAAGCTTGGTGTTCGAGGATGGTGCTGCCATGGTTGAGGATGCGTGTTTGGAAGATAGAGTGAGGAGGAGGAGGAGTGAAGAATAATGGTTTGTTGGGGGAGCAAGGTGGTGTCTTTGGTTTTTTATAAGTGAAATCATTGATGGTGAGTTGGTCCCCGCCTCGTTGAGTGCAGATGAACATGATTTCGTTGGATGGATTATTATATATGATGAGTGCGGGAAAGGCAATTAACGTTTTTCTATTTAATTTAATCAAATAAATAATATAAAAGCATTGTAAATATGAAAAATGCTGAATAGTAGTACAAGATCTACTAAGATGATGCACCAAATCTGGTAAACTATTATATTATACACTATCTTTGCCACCAAGAAGATAAATGATATAAAAAATAGAAACCGATATATTATCATAAACTACTAAAACATTTATCACAAATACTAAAAATCATCATAAAAAATTTATTATGTTAGAGACTAAAAAAAATTAATTTGTGAAAATTTAAGGACTAAAAAAAATTACATCCCCTAATTCAGGGATTAAAAAGACACATCTCCTAATTTAGGGATTAAAATCGTAATTAAAAAAAAAACATGACAGATGGTTCCTTTTTTTATAATAATTGTATGTGATGTGATTTGTTTAATTTAGCATGTTCAACTAGGAAGAGGGCATGGTGTTGGTGAAGGTGTCCTTTGTTTTTTACCATCATGATTAAAAGTGTACGAGTGTGTACAATGTTGAGATTAAAAGTGTAAATAAATAGGTGCGAGGGATGGGTGTTTGCACGCACATGTAAGGCATGTGTTTATAGATGTCATTTATTATGTTTTTTGTGTGATGATATTTTTTTAGTGGCGTGTGCCATGGTCAAATATTGAGAACTTACCAAATCAATATTTCAAGACAAAAGAAAAAAAAATGATTTTCTTCCGATTTTGAATGTGATCACAATATCAAACAAAGTTAAATATGAATAAATATTTAATATGTTAAAGATTTGAAATATTTATTATTTTGATTTTTCAGGATTAAATATTTGTTGCTTCAAAAAGAAAGGATTAAATATTGGACTACACATATATTATTAAAAAAATCAACAAAGTGAATTACTCATAATTACAAATAATTGTCATTAAATCAATAGAGCTAGTATTTTAGCTCATGAGTTAAACTATTTTATATTTGTGGTTATTTTAACAAGTGGAGAATACACGTACACTATACTAAAAAATTATATTTTATATTTATAATAAATTATTTAAATTTTATTATTATATTACTTTTAATTATTGATGTTTTTATAAAATGATTATAATAATTAATTTGTGCAGAGAGATTATTGGCAGGATATTGGGTGTCAATGTTATTGGGATATTATTTTTCTATTGTAATGCCTTTGCATGTCATAACTTAAAAAAATTATATAGAGAGGTAAAAGAGACAACGATAAAAAAAAAAAAATATAGTTTGAGATTATTATCTATAGAATCTATTCAGAAAAAAAAATATCTATAAAATCTGATTCTATGTACAGTATAAGGTATATTATAACTTGTTTTTTTTTTAATTTATAAATAGGACTAGTGCTAGTATTTCACTCGGATATATCAAGATTAATTAATTATGAAACCTGGTTTTGGTCATCGATTCGATCGAAGATCGAGGTAATGAGTCAGTGGATTAATAATTGGTCAGGTTTAATTCAATATATATTAAAAATTCAAAATTATATATGTGTTTATTATATATAAATATGTAATTAACATTATTTGAGTAAGAAAAGTCCATCCTTACTCCAAAATCTAAAATAAAAAAAAATCAATTTCTTCTTTCAATTTTTTTATAAAAAAAATGATCGAATCGAACCGATCCAACTGAGCTCCGATGATCAATCCAGTCAGATTTGATCGAGTCAAATCAAATTAACTGTACAACCGGTCCGAAAGTAAAATCAGTCTGATTAGACCACCGATTCCAATCCAACCGTCCAGTCCAAACTAGTTTTGATTACACTGAATGAAAGAACTAATAGTAAATTTTTTTAGAAGAGTATAGTAAAATGCTTTTACTAATTAGAAATACATAAATTAATTTAACATTTTTTAACATTTTCAATTTAATTTTTACTTTTTACTCTATCAACTTATTTATTATTTTAATTGATTAAAGGCATTTTGAATTAATTTAATGTATCATATTAAATATTAATCTTGACAAATATATGATATCAAAAAGAAATTTTAAATCTTGAGTACTAAGGACATTAAAGTAATGCTTTGTCCTTACGTTTCATGTCACACCTGTTGCGAGTTTCGAGCATATAATTCCACCCCATATTTGCAATAGTATGTCTAATACTATCAACTATTCATAGCATATCATATATAATTAGATTATTGATTTTTTTGTTAATTTATAATAATTACTTTCAAAGTAATATGAATAATGATTTATAATTTGATAAAGTTAGCAAATAATTTAGTTGAAAACTTATAAAAAGATTTATTTGTTGCAAAGTAAAATAAAGTTTTACATGTGCATGCCAATTAAATCCATACTTTTTACGCATGAAACGGTGATAATTTCAATTCCTTTGATTTGACATGAAATTTCATCCTTTTTTTTTAAAGAAAGCTCTACAATACTGAGATGATATATTACATTAAGAAGTACAAGATCTAATAAGATGATGCACCAAATCTGGTAAACTATTATATTATACACTCTCTTTGCCACCAAGAAGATAAATGATATAAAAAATAGAAATCGATATAATATCATAAAGTACTAAAAATCATCATAAAATATTAATTTATTATGTTAGAGACTAAAAAAAATTAATTTGTCAAATTTTAAGGACTAAAAAAAATTACATCCCCTAATTCAGGGATTAAAAAGGCATCTCCTAATTTAGGGACTAATATCGTAATTAAAAAAAATGACAGATGGTTCCTTTTTTATAATAATTGTATGTGATGTCACTGATGTGATTTGTTTAATTTAGCATGTTCTAATGATTAAAAATTTATTCAGAATGTTTTTTATATTTCCAAAGTTAATTGAAGCATTTGTTTTGCTTATGTTAATTTTTAAAAGAATATACAATATGTTACAAATTACAAAAGAAAAATGTGTTTATTATAATATTAAAGATATTATTATTTTATATTAATTAAAAAAGAAAAAATGATTATACACTTAGACAGTTTAAAAAGTTTTATATCATCATTCTATTATAATTCAACATGTATAATAAAATTATTGATATTATTTTAGAATTCATATTAATGATTATTTGTAATTGGATGGTGGTATAACCCATTCAACTCTAAAATAAAAAGCAGCAAATTAATAAGCTTTCTCCGTCATCAATATTATTGTAACTTTCACGGGATTATTATTATAGATAAGGACCCATATATGAACGTATTTAATATTCTAGTATTGTAGGATTGGTCCCAGGGTGGGTTGGACCCTGCCTCCCTGCGTGGTGCGGTGTGTCGTGTGCTTTTGAAAATGATTCGATGTATAAATGAGTAAATATTCCCTGAAAGGATGAGAGTGCGATGATAAATTCATCTTTAAAAATATGAAAATTTTAAATTTAATCACTAAATATAAAAAAAGTACCCATATTCATTTTGTTGTATCTGTTTATTCTAACAGATTCACTGTAAATCATAACAGTGATATAGAACTAAATCAGAGTAGTATAGATCAAAGCCTTTGGTATCGCAGAACCACTTGAAAATTTCATCCCAGCCATTAACCCCAACAATTACTTTACCATAGTACCACTCTATATTTCTAGCTATCAGAATTGAACATCAATTTAGCACTCCTTTTTCCATGTAAAGGTTACTCTTTAGGGTGTCCATGTATGAATAATATATACTATATACATATTGTGATCAGACAACATTATTCTATTAACGGTACTAAAGTTAAAGTAACGGAAGTATACTATAAAGAGAAGAGAATGTATTGTTGAGTAGTGGTCAACCAAGCAAATATGATGCAAGTATACTAACTAGTATGCACACTTTATTATCATTGTTAGTCAGCGTAGAAGGGTGTTTGACATCAACTTGGGAAGGTAACTCGGATTGTGGCACACAAAATATACATTAATGTTATTAGTCTGATTGTTTATTCTTGGATTCATAAAAGACATCGACACTCATTTTCAGAATGAGATTCCTGATGGAGTTGTCGATGCTCGATCTCTCTGACGCCATTTCTCTCCTAATTTTCTCCTCCAGTTCTCTCTGTTGTGTCAGTACCATCTTGTCGATGATTTTGTCTATCCTAATTTCATCACTCTCTTACCCCTGTTGCTTCTTCTCCAATTCTTGCCTAAAAGCTTCATATGTTGGGAAAACTTTGAGTTCTACAACATTTTTGGGAAAATCATTTGGTGCAAAATCATACCCTAAAAAGTGAACAGTGAATAAAAATTAATCACGCTAGAAAATATTCTGTTTTTTAAACAAAAATTTAAAACAAACGGTATCTTGAAAGGAATGTGAAAAAATAAGCAAACATTACCTTGCAATGGTGAGTTCTCGGTGACATAGGCGGTCGTGGGAAGAGGGCATGGTGTTGGTGAAGGTGTGCTTTGTTTTTTAGCATCATGATTAAAAGTGTATGAGTGTGTACAATGTTGAGATTAAAAGTGTAAATAAATAGGTGCGAGGGATGGGTGTTTGCACGCACATGTAAGGCATGTGTTTATAGATGTCATTTATTATGTTTTTTGTGTGATGATATTTTTTTAGTGGCGTGTGCCATGGCCAAATATTAAGAACTTACCAAATCAACATTTCAAGCTTGAAGAGGGAAGACAAAAGAAAAAAAAAATGATTTTCTTCCGATTTTGAATGTGACCACTGTTGGATAATTTCCACTTCAATATTTGGCCCAATTTCTTATGTGCTGAAAAGGGAAAAGTCTGATTTGGGCCCAAATCCCGAGGGTTGACCTCGGCCCATTTCCCGTTTAGGGTGCTAAATTCCTAAACCTAATTTCCTCTCTATAAATAGGACATTTATAGATGGAGGCTGCAGAATTCAGAAACCAGAGGGTGGAGAGGATTTTAGTTGTGAGCACAGAGAAGAGAGAGCTTCATCTGTGAGTGTCTCCAGCATTAGGTTGTTGAGAGAGTGTCTCCGAGAGGTTGTGAGAACTTCTTGTTGAGAGTGTGACTCCGATAGATGGTCGGGGAGGGTGATTGTAACCATTATTGTTGAATAGCGGATTGTTCTGAACTAGGTCCCGTGGGTTTTCCTATTGGAGGTTTTCTGCCACGTAAAGCTATTTTGTGTGTTGTTTTCTCTCCCTTTGTCTCTCGCGCATCCTTCGTTGATCGTTTACGTTTTTCTGCTACTATATTTACTATTTGATTATTTGAGGGTTAAGTACGGCGACTTTTCAGTGTTTGTGGTTGGTTGAGACGTTGCTTCCAGCCGAGAAGGAGTTTGTGGTAGTGCCGAGTTGTTTACCACAACAATCACAATATCAAACAAAGTTAAATATGAATAAATATTTAATATGTTAAAGATTTGAAATATTTATTATTTTAAGTTTTCAGGATTAAATATTTGTTGCTTAAAAAAAAAGGATTAAATATTGGACCACATACATTATTAAAAAAATCAACAAAGTGAATTACTCATAATTACAAATAATTCATTAAATCAATAGAACTAGTATTTTAGCTCATGAGTTAAACTATTTTATATTTGTGGTTATTTTAACAAGTGGAGAATACACGTACACTATACTAAAAAATTATATTTTATATTTATAATAAATTATTTAAATTTTATTATTATATTACTTTTAATTATTGATGTTTTTATAAAATGATTATAATAATTAATTTATGCAGAGAGATTATTGGCAGGATATTGGGTGTCAATGTTATTGGGATATTATTTTTCTATTGTAATGCCTTTGCATGTTATAACTTAAAAAAATTATATAGAGAGGTAAAAGCGACAACGATAAAAAAAAAAATTATAGTTTGAGATTATTATCTATAGAATCTATTCAGAAAAAAAAATATCTATAAAATCTGATTCTATGTACAGTATAAGATATATTATAACTTGTTTTCTTTTTTAATTATAAATAGTACTAGTGCTAGTATTTCACTTGGATATATCAAGATTACTTAATTATGAAATCCGGTATGATCATTGATTCGATCGAGGTAATGAGTTAATGGTTCAATTAGTGGATTAATAATTGATCAGATTTGACCCAATATATATTAAAAATTCAAAATTATATATATACCTATTATATATAATTATATAATTAACATTATTTAAATAAGAAGAATCCATCCTTACTCCAAAATCCAAAATAAAAGAAAAATTAATTTTTTCTTTCAATTTTTTATAAAAAAAAAATGGCCGAATCGGACCGATCCAACTGAGCTCCAATTATTAATCCAGTCGGATTTGACTGGGTCAAAACAAATCAACTGCACAACCAATCCGAAAGCAAAATTGATCTGCTTAGACCACCGATTCCAATCCAATCGCCCGGTCCATACCAGTTTTAATTACACTGAATGAAAGAACTAATAGTAAATTTTTTTAGAAGAGTATAGTAAAATGCTTTTACTAATTAGAAATACATAAATTAATTAACATTTTTTAACATTTTCAATTGATTTTTACTTTTTACTCTATCAATTTATTTATTATTTTAATTGATTAAAGGCATTTTGAATTAATTTAATGTATCATATTAAATATTAATCTTGACAAATATATGATATCAAAAAGAAATTTTAAATCCTGAGTACTAAGGACATTAAAGTAATGCTTTTTCCTTATGTTTCATGTCACACCTGTTGCGAGTTTCGAGCATATAATTCCACCCCATATTTGCAATGGTATGTCTAATACTATCAACTATTCATAGCATATCATATATAATTAGATTATTGATTTTTTTGTTAATTTATAATAATTACTTTCAAAGTAATATGAATAATGATTTATAATTTGATAAAGTTAGCAAATAATTTAGTTGAAAACTTATAAAAAATTAATTTGTTGCAAAGTAAAATAAAGTTTTACATGTGCATGCCAATTAAATCCATACTTTTTACGCATGAAATGGTGATAATTTCAATTCCTTTGATTTGACATGAAATTTCATCCTTTTCTTTTAAGATTTATTTGGGAGAGGGATGTTGAAGGGGAAGGAAGAGAATGAAAAGGTTTAATTAGAGACATCTACTTGTTTGTAAGTTTTAATTTTTGAGGAAAAGGATTTGAGGATTTTTAAAACTCCTCTAAAATCCTCCAATGTCTAAAAATTATTGTCCCCACTATTTGGGGGTTTTTAGAAGGAAAAGTAACTAAAATTACTATCTTACCTCAGTCAGTGTTAATAAAATTACTATCCTACCCCAATCAATGGAAAATATAGAGTGTATTAATTTTTGAAATAAGAGAAAAATTGTAAAAACATCTTATTAACTCTTCATTTTTCTCTCAGGAGGAAGAAACTTCCCTTATTTTTCTCCCTTTCCTTCCCCTCCCTTCCCCTTGAATCTTCTTCATTCTCTTCCCCTTCTAACTCTCAAACAAAACCTTAAAGAGAGCTCTACAATACTATATATCACACTATAAATTCCATCCTTTTCTTTCAAAGTGATGTCTGAAAAAAATATAGATAAATTATCATATTCTATCACTGAAGGCGATGAAAAAGAATAGCATACTTTAAATTAAACAAGTTAAATCGTAGTATATTTTAAATAGTTAAATCAAATTTGTATACACTTTAACTTATCCAATTCTGATATAAGAAGCTCACCACGTTACAGGAGTTATTGTTTCAATGTGTCATATTTTTTTAGTAATTAAATTATTAGTATAAAATATTGAAATACAAAATCTTAATTAAAAGATTCAAACACAAATCCACTCTATACTAATTAAAACTATAGTTAATTAAGTATCACGTAATCACGTCCCAAAAAACTAATGACGTACCTTAATGTATAGAATTAATAATTGTTTTTTATTTAAGAAATCAATAATTGATTCCTGTTCTTCTTAGAACTCTATAAAAAGTTTATTTAGTAATAATGTATTATCTTGAAATGATCAGACACGACCAAGAGATTCATTTGCATACGTACCCTGCTAGCTAGAAAAATCTATAATGACGACATAAATAGTTAAAATGGACAAATCATTAGCAAAAATATACAATATCAAAATATCGAAATTGATACAATATCACGTCTATTTCTGCATTTCCATTCCAAAAACGACAAATTATTAACAAATAACGTTCTCTCTCCTAATTATTGGTGTGTCTTTTAGTTAGTTCACGTGATCAAAGTGCATTGTTTGATGCAATTATGCAAGTCTAGGTACAAAACTTTAGAAAAAGTTGTGCAAAGCAAATTAAAACTGATGTGCGTCTCTCGTAAAAAAATATACGGACCAATTCCTACGCATACAACATTATTATCAATTGTCAGCTAATTAAGTTTGCAAGCATTATAAAATTTTCAGCTTTATTTGATTAATTGATTCAACGTAAGATGGACAAAGCCTTATTTCAAGAGTAAATTGGAAATACCATATTCAAAGCTTATAGCTTTGGCTGGAGAGCTTTTACATAGCAATTAACTTAAGGAGAATAAGTGACAGGAATTAGGCATAGGTCATCTTTTCTTCTAACAGATGCTCCGAATTGCTCAGTCATGTCTAAGTCCCCATTTTTCATTCCATGGGAAGCATCCAATGAAAGTGATACAACAATGATGCAAGAAGCTCAACATTTATCAAACCAAATGTGATGCCAGGGCACATTCTTCTTCCAGCATCAAATGGAATGTACTCAAAATTAGTCCCTTTGTAGTCAATGGAGCTTTCAATGAATCTCTCTGGATAAAACCTCTCTGGTACTTTGGATCTCTTCCAATTGCCCAGACATTGACTACCACACACACTTGATTGGTATGTGATATCCATGAATGTCACATGCTTGTCTACATTCTCTTGGAACAAGAGGAAGTGGAGGGCATATTACCCCAGAATTCCAAAAACAGTTAAATGAACCATACACGAAGCATATTCCAGCAACTATGGCAAACCCCTCTATGAGGTTCCTGAAAGCAAATAATAATGTGCATAACATCATGATATAATGATAGGCACAAAGAGCTATATTAATTCTACTTCTAATCTACTACCATTAACAAAGCTAAGAGAAGATAAAATAACAATAACTTTGATTTTTCATTCCTCTCAATACATTGTAACTTTACATTAAATAAGATATCGAATGAATGACAGTCCTATATGTGTCATCATCTAGTCATCTCATCTTTATGCCATCTATTTGGGTCTTTTTGCACCCATCCTATGGTATAGTCATATTTGGTTACATCCACTTTTGTGTTTAATCAACATTTAAAACATAAATAGCAGACCGGCCAAAAGCCTCAACCCTCAACCAAAAGCCTCTTATGAATTTAATGCTTATTTACTAATATTATAAATAATTTTATATTATTATCTAATCATAAATTATTATGTGAATTACTTTAAGATAATTGTTTTAAAAGTTAATAAATTTATCACATATAGTAAGTTAATTGTGATTGAATGATTGTATAAAAAAATTTACATTGTCATAATATAATTTTTTTCTCTTTATTTTATTTTAAAAATTTCAATTTTTAGATTGTAATCATTTGATAAATTCACATAAACCCTAAACCTGGTAAAATATAGTAGCATTGCACCAACAATTATGCATGAGTCATGTTGAATTATTAAAAATTCTAGAAAGAAACTCACTCTAGCTAATGGCTCAAGATCCAGAAGCTTCTTAAGAGTAATCTCTTTTTCTATTCGACCTTGAGAGTAATCTGGATACATAAGTTATGCTAATTCACTCGAAAAAAAGATTTAGCGACCACCTAATTTGGTCACTAAATAGTTAAAATCGATCGCTAAAAGCATTCGCGACCGAAATTAGAGTGTCACAAAAACTCATCGCTGACCTTAACGACTAAAAATTAATTCGACCTTTATTTACGACTGCATCATTCGGTCGCAAGTACACAAAATTCGATAGTTGCACATTTGGTTGGTATTTTTTTTCTTGGGACCAAATCAACGACAACAACAGTCGGTGGCTAATAAATAGCTAAACATAAATATAAATTAAATTAAAATAAAATTCAGTTGCTAATTTGGTGGCTAATTTTAGAAAAATTGGTGGCTGATTCGGTCGTTATTTAATAATAATTTTTAAAATATAAACTAAATTAAAATAACCATTTGGTCATTACTTATATTTAATTTTTTTGAAAAACCAATTCGGTCGCTAATTTGCTCTCTATTTAATTTTAGTTTTGAATATAGATTAAATAAAAATACAATTAATTTGATTGGTATTTAGTAATGAATTTTAAAATAAAATAAATCGGTTGCAGATTCAGTCGCGCGCTAAACAAAAATTGCTTTATTTTTTATTTTTTCATTTATTTCATTTTGACTTGTTAAATAATTATCGATTATAAATATTTTTCTTAATTCTTAATTAAATTGTATAATCAAATTTATAAAAAAAAAGTGTGCATTCATAATGTGTAAATATATGTAACAACAATGTTCTAATTTAAAGATTGATACAATGCAAATTCAAAGTTTTCTAAGTTTAATAAAATGTAATGTCAAAGTTTAATGAAGTGTAAAATAACATGACATAATCAAACTAAAATAACTAATAATCATGAGTCAATGCCTCAATGGTAATTTTCATTGTTTTTGCTATGCTTTTCTTATTTTATATTGCTTGAATCTTGTTATTTATTTCTATGATATGTTTAAAATTATAACTTTTAATTATTAAGGATATGACTTTAATTTAAGATAAAATTTTATTTGAACACTTATATATGTATTATAAATTTAGTCAGTATCTGTCACTCTAACATTAGTCAGAAAGACAATTAAATTACTACTAATTACCAATAGCTCTCTAGTGACAAAGGAGAACTCCATACAGGATCTGAAGAGCACATCAATACAAATCATAGATAATTTCATGGTATTTGACTTGACTGTTCACCGGCTTGTTATCTTCAGACGTTAATGATAGTAAAAATTGTTTAATGATGGTTTTAAGTTTTAATACACATTGATGTATGACATGCAACCAAATTAACACCTTGGAATTAAAATTTTACATCATCAAGTTTAAATAATGGTTTATGTATTCAAAATAAATTTTATTACTATTTACACTAATTTCCGTTTAACTTTGACTATGTTATTGAATTTAGTGTAATAAACAAAAAGGAAACACTAAGTGTGACTATTATGTCATGCATTGAATGTTAATGATAGTTTAAGGAGGCTTCAGGGATAACAGAGACATGGTAATTGTCTAATTCAAAATTAATTGTATTTTTTGTACTTGTTTTTATTTATACTTATTAAATTATATTTTATTATGTCATGCAGTATTTTACTGATCAGAGACCACTGGAATCGAAGAGATTGAAGGCTATTAGGGTTCAGTGGGCTACATTTTATCTTAAAGTTAGAAATGAAACATTAGGTTAGGTGGTTAAGAGATTTTTAAACAATTGTATAAACATTCAGTTAGGAAATAATTTTATGTATATTGACACTATTGAATTTACTTTTTATTCAAATATTATTTAAGTGTATTGTATTATGAAATTGGTTGGGTGTCTTTTTTTTCATTTGCAGGATGAATTTGGGTAAAATAAACAAAAAACAAACAAAATATTTAAAAAAAACAAAATCGATTTTTGTTAAAAATCGATGTTAATTTATATTACAACATCGGTTTAACAACATTGACTTTCTAATGAAAACTGTTGTTGTTGTTGTCATGTAACAACATAGACTTTATCTGAAAACCGATGTTGTAAAATAAGTTAACATTGGTTTTTAACAAAAAATCGATGTTGAATCATCAGATTTTACATATTTTTCTTTTATTTCTTATATAGCAACATCGATTTTAATATAAAATCGATGTTGTATACTTTTGTTAACATCGATTTTTCAAAATCGATGTTGAATGTCCAAAAAACCCAATATTAGATGCTATTTTTCTAATAGTATTTATTGAATAATATTATAGTAGCAAGATAATCCACTAATAGAAAAATAAATTTATGCAAGAGAATCAGTAACTTAAATGAAATTGTATATTTGAAGTTCTATGTATATTAATGTATTTTGGAGTTAATGAAAAAACATCAGCACCAGTAGGGCACCAACTAAGAGAGTAATAATGATCTCATTTCATATCAACACTTCGTTGGGGTCACCGATAATTCCATTAATATACATTATGATAGATATCACTTGTTGAATGATTGATTTCTGCATTTTATAATTCCATTGACTATAGTAATTAGAGAACTACATGATTAAAGAAAGAAAATGCAAAATGTAAAAGAGAAATTGAATTTACCAAGGCAGTTCAATTAAGTGTTAGTCTTTTAAAAAGAAAACAAATTGTAAACCACCAAATCAAATAAGTTCACTACATAAAAAACAATAGTAAATTAAAAAAAAACACTTTGAAGAAATAATAGGTAAAGAAATATGGTAATAGCAACATATTAACAGAGGAAGCACGCAGTAAAATAATATTTACTATTTTGTATATGTACTATCCAATTTTAACGGGATATGCATTGTCTTCAATAGTGTTCCTTATTGATAGTGTCATATTGGAAAGTTGTAAATGAATAAGTTACATATAGAACCTTAATAAATCATTATTAGGCCTTAGTTGGTGAATATATTAAATTAAGGCTTAATTGCGAAATCTGTCTTGCTATTTTGCCTATTTCACCAAATCGGTCCTCCTAATTTTTAATTCATCACTATATAAGTATCCCTATATTTCAAAATTCAATATCTAAGTCTCCAAAAATAATTGACTGTTAAATTTTAAATATTGACTAGACTAGAAAGTTGACTAATATTTTCTTAAAAAATAAAAACTTAAAAGAGTGCTTGAGGACTAAAACCATGATCATTGGAGGAGAACGTGACACACTCCTTTACCACTATATCCACGTGCCCATTTGGATATTTGATGCAAAATATATTATTAATATAAGTTTTATGAGAAAATAGTTCAAAACTTAATCTTTATTATTTTTTAATTTATTATATTTTTATAATCTTAAGCCTTAAATTAAAGTTAATTTAAGCTTTTAGTGAATACATAAATTACCTAATGCATCTTATTAGACCTTGCTTGGGTCTTCATCAATACATAAATTTCATTTACACCATATTGAACCTTAATGAATCATTAACGTTACAATGAGGCCTTATATTTTAAAATACTTAATTTTACAAAATTTGATTATGACATATTTTGACAATATAAACAATATTTATTTATTATAATTGTAAGAAATTATATGAAATAAACAATTATTTATACAAAAAATTTCAAAGATTAATGACAAGTATGATTTATTTATCTTAATCGAAAATGTAAATATTTGTTTGTTAAATTTATTAAAAATTATCATAGTATAATTGAAAATATTATATATTTATTATGATTTATAAAATATTATTTCAGTACTTTTTTAGTATATATATTTATTATGATTTAAAATATATTTGAAATTAAGTTTATAATCTTTATAGAAAAAATACATCGGTCACTAATTCCGTCGCTAACTTAAAGATATTATGTAATCTCATAATGACTGAAACAATTTTGGTAGCATTATCACAACATAGCGACCGAATGGGATTCAGTCACAATCATCATAACAGAGAAAAAAAAACATTTTGTCGCTAAATTCAAGTACATATTCGGGTTCTAATTCGGTCACTATATTTCTTTGGTATTTATAAATATAGAGCGACCGAAAATAGTCATGAAATATTTCAGCGACCCTTTGTTTCGGTCGCTAAATAGGTGCAAATAAGTCACCACAATAAACTTTTGTTGTAATTGGTGACAGAAACTGTTCCACAGCTTAGCGACCGAATGTTTTCGATCACTGATTTCGGTCGCTAAATTGCATTTTTCTAGTAATGATAAAAGGAAAAAAAAACTATATAGATTAGGGAATTTTTATTAGCAGACTATCAAACCTACAAAGCACGCACAACCAGCACAAAGTCATTATGTATTACTATTTCTACTCTCCACATGCTAGCACTAGTCTCTCATATAACATCCCTTTCCCAACGACATTCAGTGAATTTTTGGAGGGTCATGACTTCCTTAGAGCATAACGTAGCTCAACCCCTGAGTATAGTATCTACATAATTCTTAATTCATTTCCTAACTCGACAACTTCATATGTTTGTGCTCTCACCAATACTTAACACCAACTTAAGCCTATCTATTATACAATTGAGTTTTCAAATGTTTAGATGATTTTGAGATATTTTTCACTCTCTCCACTATCTATTATTATGATCTGCATTATTTTGTCTATCTTAAAGGAAGTCCTTAGTTGGTATATATATATTGTTATATTGTAACTCTGAATTTCCATATATTGAATGCTTTTGTTATAATAACTTGTAACTACTTTCCAAGTAAAAATAACACAACTCATTGCAATAGAAAATGTAAATAAAAAACTCTTTATAACATTTATTCTTATTCCCAATGTGATAATAATAATTATTAGCACTTTATAGATAATGGGATGCAATTGAAACTACTATCAAAATAACAACATAATTGATAGACAACTACTACTAAGAATTAAAAGATATTAACTTCTAATCATAAAAAAGTACAAATTGATTTCAGCTTCTCCTCATTTTCTTTGGTGGATTCTCTTCAAACATATCAATCAGATTATAACTTTTGCAGTTTGGACATTTAGGGTCAGCTTTGGATACCATCACATAATATAAACAGCAAGCACATCCTGTTGCAATTAATGGTGTCGACTCATCTTTTGAGATACCGCCAAGGTTCCCTTTAATGCCCAATGAGGAAGTTAAGCACACTTTTTGGGATGATGATGATGCCAGCATAGTCCTTGAAGTTGTAGATTTGAAGGTATTTGATAAATTACCAGAACTTGACCCTGGTGGTGATAGCTTCAACTCTAAATCAAGGCCCATACAATTTTCATACTCATTCATCCGAGGCTCAGTCAAGCTTCTTTTTTTTACTTCCTTCAGTGCTGCTTCAACCTTTGAATCCATCAAATATCCATTAAACAAAATAAAAAAATAAAGTATCATATATAAAAAGATATGTTTCAACAAAAAATCTCAATTAACTAAATTGAAAATAGGAGGAAAATATTATTTGATAGTCTATGAGTGTTCACAAGGGTTTAAAAAGGTCGAAGATCATAAGTTTTGGACTCTACACAGTTATACCGTGACAACATTTGGAATCATATTTACCGAATTTGTTCACAATATTGGGGATCTCAACGGTGGCGACAAAAACAACAACCAATATCTTAAATCTTGAGTGTTTACAATAATAAAAGTTTTTTTTTCAATAACATTCCCTAAAGGAAATTAAAATCACATAACACATATATAAATGGAATCAAGAAGAAATGAATTCACCTGAAAATTAACTCCACGCCCTGTAAATGAATTCATATTGGTTATACAAATCAATTTGTGCTGGTTGCAAAATTGATGTCAAGAAAAGGTGAAAATATTTTGGAAAAAGGTAAAGACATAAACACAAGCATTCCTCAAGATATCTACTTTTTCAATGGGTATGCCCTGGATCTTGTAAATTTTCACTAGAGATTTCCATTGATGTAAACTGAAGTGAATGATGGTTAAAAACTTGTGAACATGTATATATACTAAACATGGTTCCAAAGCACGCCAAATACATGTTTGGATCTGATCTGTATTCTAATTGAACACGTCTATCTGGAAGTTACTAAGAATATTTTTTATATTTTTATTCGGTTTAACATAGAAAATAAGATAAACGCACATTATCAACACAAATTCAAACATTAATTTGAAAATAAATCAAGGTTTATGTTTACAACCAAACCCAAAACTAAAAATATACCAAAAAAAAAACAAAATTCAAGTAACAGTTATCTATTATAATAATTTTTTAAATATAAAATATGATAAAGTATTAAGTCTAGTTTTGATTCATTATTAGTATGATTTTGTTTCATATTATTAACCGACTAAAAATCATCTTAAAGTTAAAGAATAATTATTACAAAAACTAATATATGCAATTATATTAATTGACCACCAAATAATTAATGCCATATTTAATTTCACATTTTTTTATTTTTTGTTTTACTGAATGGGCATGGACAAAGCCCCACACCACAACTAGGAGAATCAAATATTATTAACACCAACCCAACCAAACATTCCAAGTCATCCCTTGTGGGAATAAAAGAAAAAAGTTGTACTGGATATTAGGTAAATAACATTATATAGGATCAGTGACCCTACAAAAAAATTGATATTTTTGACGAAATATTACTCACAAAAAATATCAAAAATGTTTGCTTTAGCGACGGATTAAAACTTCCATGGCCAAAGAAAGCAACAATAGTTCAGTTACTTAACCAAGATGTATAAATTATTATAAACTTTCATAATTAAAAAATATATTCAAAGAGAGTTCAAATTTTACAAATATATATAATTATTTATATTCATTACTTATATATATATACATGTTTAATTAATACTCTTCTAAAACTAAAGGAAATAAAAAAGAAAAAAACTGGCATATAAAAGATTTTTATACTCTCATCCAAATTAAAATTGTCATGTATCATAAAATTATTAAAATTTATAATAATCACGTAAGAATTATATTTAAAATAATATACTATTTGATAGTGTATAAGAAAAATAAAATTA
>PYAF01001975.1:742629-773062 GCA_007407185.1 Glycine tomentella
TTATTATAGAACTCAAACTCACCATAGTGACATTCTAATGAGATGAAAGGGAGAAGACAATTTGTAAGAATAGGAAGGGGACTACAATTTGTGTCACATATAGCATAAGTAAATTCACTGAAATAATTTCACCAATTAAGTTTGTGGCACTCTTAAGGGAAAGAGAGAAAGATGATGCCAATATCAAGAGACTACTTACGGAAGGGGACTTCGTGATTTGCCCTGAATGCAAAAATTGTAGAGAGTTTTTCCTCTTGAGGTTCAGTGCACTTTTTGCTGAACTCACTGATAGGATAGTCCCATCTGCTATTACCACAAAGCGAAGCGTGTTTTACGGCACAACTGTTCGCAGACACAAGTTGTTAGACCCCTACTTTGTGTTCATGAATCCTATGCCAACATATGAGATCACTTTCTTGAACCAACTTCCCAAGTAGCTCACATGCAGTGGAGGGAAATCAGCTATCAAAGTTGCAAACTTCATTCAAAGGATTCTTGTAGGGACTTTGGGATTTGAGTGCACTAATCTGAGATAAGAAATAGGCTATTTTTTTGTAGTGTGTGGTTCATGTTGTTATGGTTGTAGAATAAGAGATAAGAAAAGAACTATCTCTACTTGGTTGGTGGATGTTATAGGAAATGGTGTAGTAATCCTCACTGCATGTGAAGATGAGAAATTCATACGTAAGCAAGACCCAAGACATAAATGGATCAAGTATCCAAAGTCATAGCCTGGGCAATACAAAAATACATAGAGGATGAGAATCTTACAGCAAGCACTCATTACAAAGATGATTAATTTATTAAAACAAAAATGAAAATCTTATTGTAAACTAGCCAATCATATATATCAGATATTTTTATCACTTCAATTAAGTCAATTACTGTGAATTTTGCATGAAATTCGAATTTACTTAATTTTATTTTTTCAAAATTATATTTTACTAAAAAAAATTGAGTGACACTGTTTAGTAATATATCTTTCTCATCTTTCCTCATTATTTTTAAATTAAAATTTAACATTTATTTTAAAAAGTTGCCATTGTTTCAAAAAATAATTTCGTATCATGAATATTAATAATTAGTATCATTAGTACTGTATTATATCTTAACATAGAACTATAGCATTTATATACTAACATATCTTAGCAGAGAAGGGCAAATTATGAATAAAATAATCCAATGCTTATTTTAAAACGATCTAGCCTCTTAACAGTTACATGAGTTAAAGACAATAAATTGTATACTGTAGAAACTAAAAAATGAAGCGATTTCTAAAAGATCTAGCCTCTTAACAAGTACAATAACTCTACCTCATATATATCTTCAATGCTTTTCAAGGGAACTGCCCATTCTTCAACAAGCTTCTTGTCCCGTGCACGTGGCCGCATGAACTAAGAAAGAAATTATAGCACCAGCAAATTACAAGACTTACCAATTTCTAAAAGCTTCAATGTAGTGTTTCATTCCTCTGCCTAGTTTACCAATTACACAAATTAAAATCACTAAATAACTATGTGCACCTTATAATCAGATAATGCACCATTTGTCTCTCTCGAAGAGAAGACTAACTCGCGTAGCCTCCCTCACCTTTGCTCAGCAATAGAACATACAAAACTGGTGTTAAAAGGAAATATTGGACTACTGTAAAAAAAAATCTCTTAAACTAGTTCATGAAGCAAAGCAGATTGCAGTTATAGAGTTAGTGATTTAAAACATTAATCGTTAGATTTTTTTTTTTATAAAAAAAACTCATCTTAAGAATATTTATATAGAATTTATATTTACTTAAAGATATAAATATGAACTAGAATTTGTGAGTTATCAAATATAAGAGGTTTTAACCTAAAAAAAGAGTTAATTACATTGCCACTCCCTTAAATTTAGTTGAATTACATAATATCTCTGCTTTTATTATCATTACAATGACCTTCCTTACATGGATATGTTTTTTAAATACTAAGAGAGATGCGTGGAACTTAAAATTGGTGTTTGATTAAGATTTTTTAAACAATTAAGAGATATTTGTATAAGGGTAAAAAATAAAGATATTTTGTGAAATTTGACAAAACTTAGAAGATGTCAATATAATTTACTCAAAAAAATAAGAGATCATTAACTCTTATTTACTTCATCATTTTCATGAACTTTAAAAGTTGCATTATATGATAAATTCTTTAATATAATAAGATTCATTTAACATATTGGCTTCTCTCAATAAATATTATTCCATTCACATGAATATGTGAATCAAATCATTGATCACATGCTTAAGTGAAATGGTTGTCTATATACCAACTATACCATATGGTTAAAGTGTTCAGAATGATTAAATATCTAAATATCACTATATTTATCTCTCTTTTTTTTAATATGCTATTTTTTAAAAAATATTAGTTTATTTAAAATGTTTATTTTTTTATTTTTTATTATTATATTTTCATTCAAATTCATTTTATTTATATATTAATATTATATTCAAATGAAATAAAAAGATATTAAAAAATATTATGAGTTTTTTATAACAAATAATTTATTTTAAATATATATATATATATATATATTATAAATTTTAATAATCACAAACTCTTTGATCACAAACTTCATAATTAAAGTCAATTAAACTTCGTATGCCTATGCTATAAAAAAGGCCAAAGTCTTGCCACAATTTGGAAGAAAAATTATTAGCTTTATATGATTTTGTTTTCATTATATAAGTACTTAAGAACCACTAACTTGTTGAATTATATATCAGTATTTCAATAAATACCTTTTAAATAAGCCGTGAGATGAAGCTCCAACAACAAGTTTGGTTATAGCACCCTTAGCTACTTCCTCTGCTACTGCAGTTGCCACATCATCTGATTCAATCACTACAACATTCACATGCACCTGCACCAACAATATAAGAATATAAATCCTATAACCAGAATAGCAAGTTAGTTGCAGGCACTAAAGATAACAAAGCTTCAGCTATGTAATAACAACTTCACATTACAACACTTGCAACACAAATTTCTCAAACCAAACTAACCTATGCTCCTGTACCCTGCATACATCATAACAAAAGCAGAAATATAGTGGAGACTTAGAAGCATGTGAAGTTTTTTCTTTAAAAAGAAGAGCAAAGGAGAAAAATAAATCCCAATTGATTGGACAAATAACTAGTTAAATCAAGGAAAAGGATTTCAAGATTCAAATATTTGTGAGCAGATTAGAAGCATCACAACGAGTATCCAAATATACAAGTATAGACAACAACACCAATAAACACGATGAAGAGCAATACCTCTGTTCGGCCAGGCATTATTGGCTTTCCAGCAAGCAGCTCTGCCAAGATGCAACCAGCTCTCCAAAGATCAATACCAACACCATAAACTATAGCCCCAAGAAGCAGCTCAGGGGGACGATACCAAAGGGTCACAACTCTGCTTGTCATTGCCTGTTTTGTCTTAGGATCATAAAAAGTTGCCAATCCAAAATTATATGCAACTATATGTAACTGTAACTGTAAATCCACCTAACATGTAACATGCAAACTCTGTTTTCCATTTAAACTAGGAATAGACTAGAAATAAAAATTATAATGTCTTCATAATAACCAAATAATCTATTAAACTTCTCAACATGCACATAATATTAATATTTGTTGAAACATGAAGGTAAACTTATTTCCATCAGAATGGAAAGCAAAAATATTCCTAATTAAGCAATAACCTTACTTCATAGAGAGACACGATAAAGGAATTTTCAAAATACCATGCGAGAAGCTCAAGACATCAAAGAATGTTTAAAGTTGTGCATGGGACCCAAAATCCCCTAGAAAGCTCTATGAGCAAAGATCAAAGGCATACACTCTGAAGAAACAATTTTTACTTTCAACCATAGCAAGGCAAAAAAAAAAATACCATGTCCTGAAACAAAACTCAAATCAAATCCACAACCCAAGGTTGCAAAACCCAATTAAGCACATGCAAAAAGGAAAAACATATATAACCAGTGGCACACAGCAGCTTAAAATTGTGGTACCTGAGGTTCAGTGAACTTGACACCTTGCAAAAAGGAAAAACACATTTTTTTTATACTATTGTGTAATCATAAATTTGTTAACTCTGGAGACAAATATCTTCCACTAGATTCATTCTCAGCTTACAAAATACACTTGCATAGTCAAATAGAAATATAATAGAAGCAGTGATAATACCATGCAATGCGGTGTGCAAGTTTCCGTTGCGAACAAAATCCACGACGAGCCGCTTCTCCTCCCTGAGGTGCCTCACCTTCGCCACACCCTCTGCAGGTGCCACCGACACCACCGCCACCTCCAAGCCCAAGCCCATCTATATCCAGCATAAAAACGAAACAACGAACCCCAGAAAGTAAAAATAGCGAAAGGTCGGAGATTTACCGAGGAAAAGAAAATTAGAGAACCCAATGTGAAACCCCTTTTCTTCTTCTTCTGTTTTTTTAGAGCAGAATCATAAAACAATAGGGGGAGGGAGAAGAAGACCTGTGCTGCCAATTGAGTACATGGAAAAAGAGAATAATGAAAGAAAAAAAAAGAGAACAGAAAAAGGATTGGAATTTGGATAGACAACAGAGGAAAGAGAGATACAAAGGGAGGAGAGAGACAAAGATGAGAAACCCCAAGCCCTACCGTGATGTTATTGTGCCAGTAAAAAAAAAGCAAAGTTGTTTAAAAAAATTTAAAAATTAAATATTTCCGACGGAATGGTTTCCTTGGGAAATATGTCATCGGAAATCTGAGTTTTTTTTTGTAGATCTCAATTTCATAATGTTTCGTACCTTTTGATCAACCCTCAAGGGGTAATAAAATTTTCTCTGGTTGTGAAAAAAAAAATTCAAATTCAATTGTTATTAATAAATGCATCCCTACTCGATCGTACGTATTAATATAACAGCCAAATGTTATTGTTTTACCAATTCATTCGTGCATATATTTTTTTGGTAAATTTAAGGTATTATCTCTATCTAAGAGTCCGGCACTAATTGTTAGAGATATTAAATTTTTTATTTAAGAAAATGATTTTTTAACATATGTTTTACCAACACATTTATTTGTGAGAAAAAACTTAATTCTGTCTAATGCATGATATCCGACTGGGAATACATATTGTTTTATATTATATGAATAATCATTTCAACATTTAACAATTATTTTAATTAATTTGAATATTTTTTAGAGAAAATTAATAGGGTTATCAAATGTTTCTCCACACAAACAGCCTATGCTAATTGTCCCTTAAAATGTGCCAAGTCAGTTAGGTGCATGCAAAGTATTACTTAGCTAGTACGAGTCAGAATTTAATTATACCTTTGATTAAGTATGAGATGTCACTTTAATTTGATATCTCTCATAAGTTAATGTTAGGTGTCAATTCTATTTTAAGATATATAAACTCCATCAAGTGTGAAACGTTATTTAGTTGGTATATATATTCAAAGTTTAATTATATATCTAATCAGATATGAGGTGTTATTTTATTTTTATACCTTGGGTCATAGTTATCAAATTTCGTTTGGACCGTTAGTTTGGGAATCGAGTACTCAACCGGTATGAATTACCAATTGGATAAAAATGTACATGATTTGGTTTGACTGGATTTTGAATCAGTGACTCGATTGATCCAACGAGTCATGTGAGTTGAATTATGATTAACTAGATTATGATTAATTAGATTGATCTCTGACTTAATCTAAAATTGTGACCAAATTTGTTGTTTTCAATATGTATGGGCCTAGTTAACACTAGCTATCCCTATGGAAATATTTACCCAAAAACTCTCTTGCCCATGCTTGCACTTACATATACCTAATTTCAAGTCTGTAGCCTTGCTATCATATTCTTCCACCCTTGTTCCATGCCAAATTTCAGATGGAGATAAATGGTAAAATGTTGCAAAGAGCTGTGTGAGTGAAAATTAACATTTTTTTTTCTTAAGCCACGCTTCTTTGCTGTGAGGTTTTTAACTTGAATCTCAAATAAATTTCTCAAGTTACACTTATCTGTTGTGGGTAGATTCTACGGTGCACAACTAATTAATGTTAGCCTCTAAAATTTTCAAAAAGCAAATAGACAACTTTGTCCCTATCTTTCTATTCTATCAATAATGAATGAGTGAGAAAGAGTTCTTTCTTAATTATCATGTTTAAGAGCTTCGTTGTGGATCTTCTCTCGAAGGACACGACTGCCAGAGCTCCATCGGATCTTAAGAGTTAATTAATCCATCGGATTAACTTATTTTGAGATAAAATTATACCCAACTATTTTTAGACAGAGTGACGGTACCTCACCATATGTTCCTCCTGGATTTATGCATATATCCACAATATATCAACAAACCATTCATTAAAACGTAGTCTCTTTAAAAATATTTCACATTAATTCCACACATCCAACAACCTACTACATAATCACTTCAAACACATGATAAATGTACATTACAAGTTTTGAACCAAATGCCAATATAAATATCATACTCGCAATTCAGGATAGCAAATTAAACTCCAATTAATAATACATTCTCACTCATTTCTCAACATTGGCAGCATAACCACCAGAGTTTTCCCCCTTACCGCTGTCACTAGATTTAACCGTGGAGCTCGTCACGTTGATGGCCGCGGCTCGCCCACTGTCGTCGTGAGTGATGAGGAACTCTACTGACTGACCCTCCAACAAGGTGCAGAAGCCGCCGCCGTCTGTTTGGATCAAAGTGAAGTGAACGAAGCAATGCTGTTAAAATGTAGTGTCAATGCAGAAACGGTGAGGGTGAGTAAAAACGTAAAAACGTGAAACGTAAACGAAATGTAAGAGTTTACTACATACAAAAATAAGTTCCAGAAAAATATGAAAACTGCAGAAAGCAATAACAGAAGTGCAAAAAGCAACTTGTCTGGCCCAAATACATAAGCACACACTTTCTTCCTTGTTTCGTGTTCACTCAAAACAGCAGGGTTTTGCAGCTACGCCACCCTTTTCTCTTTCCCTCTCGTGACCTCTCATTTCATTCTCTTCCTATTGAATCTCTCTACAACACTCACATCACAACAGCAATGGGCGCTTATCTGCCCCCTAAGGAGGCCAACCTGAAGCTTTTCTCTACAACACTCACAACCAGGAAGACCAAGCAGCAGATGACGGAGACAGAGGTCGGAGAAGGAAGATGAAGATGAAGGAGCATGGGAGCAGGAAGACCAGCGCGCCGCACCAGGGAGAAACTTAGCACCGTTGGTTTGTAAAAATCCCTATCTTTACGTGTTTAAAACCTTTTTTTTTTAAAAAAAAACTGAGTCAACTCGGTAAACTTGTCGAGTCAACCGAGTTGACTCGCCGTTTCAACTGAGTCTACTCATTTTCTGTTTTAACCACCGTTTTAACACGTTTTTTGGCTCAAAAACGTTAAAACGGACGTTTTGACCGAGTTAGCACTACATTTTAACAACATTGGAACGAAGAGATCAGAGCCATGATCTTCAGGAGTTATGAAACTGAAACCTTTCTCCTCGTTGAACCATTTCACTGTGCCCTTAGATCTTTCACTCTCGGTGGTGGTCATGGCTTCCCAAGAAACACAAGTTTTTTTTCTTCTTCTCTTTCTAAGGTCTCGGAATCTTATGATGAATTGGAGAGTCAAGTTGAGCATATTTATTCGTTTATTACCGTGCTATGAAAAGAGTAATCAAATTTAGGTATTTAGAGCATCTTCAATCATATTTTTAATATGGATTTCTTTTTTTTTGGGATATGTGTCATGTCATTTCTAAAAGAATTATACAAAATTTTACTCTAATATTAAAAAAATATTTTTTTTAAAAAAAATTCACACATTTATCCAAATAAATTAATTAAATCATTTTTCAATTTTTATGTATATAAATAATAAATATGAATAATTAAATTTCATTCATAGTATTTTAAAAGACAAAATTATTATTTTCATTCACCCACCACTTATCATCATTAAAAACAAAAAAATATCATCCAAATCCAGAATCTGCATTCTCCTTTCCCAAAGTTCATTTTTCTTTCAAAAATAAAAAAATATTATCCACCTTCATTTTTTGGCGAAACGACCATTTGGGAGTCGTTTTCTTTTCATTAATTACCATTTGGGTTTCGTTTTGAATTATTATAAGAAAATGGAATAGTTGTAATCGATGTTATGGCTTTTTATTATTTTTTTTTAACTAAAGTCGTAAAATATTTTACGACTTCAATTATTTTTTTAATGTGTAACTTAAAGTCGTATGATTAATTTTTTTAACTGAAGTTGTAAAATATTTTACAAATTCAATTAATTTTTTTTTTAAAATTTATGACTTTAAAGTCGTAGAAATATTTTTTTTGTTTTATGACTTTAAATCAGTAAAGTTTTTTTTAAATTTTTTTTATAGAAGTCGTTAATGAATTTATAGACTTTTGTTTTTTTTATATTTTTTTAAAATTTGTTGTAGTATTAATTATATTTTTTTCTATATTTTATAAAAAAATTGTAAACAAATTTTTAATTTAACTAATTTAATAAAAATATATTTTACTTTTTAAAAATTTTATTTAATATTTTGTATATATTTTTGATATGTTTTTATTTAATATTTTTTTTATATTTTTTTAATATTATTTTATTGAATATATTAAATAAAACAATATTAAAAAATAAAAAATATTAAATAAAACCATATAAAATATATAAAAAATATTAATAAAAAAGTAAAAATACATAAATAATTAAATTAAAATTTATTTAGAATTTTTTTAAAAAATATTTTAAAAATAGAAGTTGTAAAAAAAGAAAAAAAAATTAAATGACCTTTGAAGTTATAAAAAAACACTTAAAACGACTTTCAAGTAGTAAAAAAAATCTTTAACAACTTTAAAATCGTAAAAAAAGTAACTGAAGTAGTAAAACATTAAGGACGTAATTAATGTATAAAAAAACGGACGTAATTAATGAAATTGATAAGGTACTAACATGAACATGTTTAGTGTAGGTGGAGACAAATTTGAACTATTTTTTTGTTGAAAATTACCAATAGCTTTTCTTGAATATAATATTTATCTAATATGGTCTAGTATAGTTAGTAGATAGTTGAATTTTTTAGGTATATTGATAGGGGTTTAGTTTTTTGGTTGTACCTATGAGAAATATTTTATTAAGAGATGCAAAATTCATTTTAGTAATCTCTACGCCGCATAGATTAGTCCTATAACTTACAACTATCGAGATACCTTACTTTTAGAAGAAAAAGAAAATATAATATTTAATAATAATTTAGTCCACACATGCTAGTTGGATATTTTTTATTTGGTGGGTCAGTCCTTCCTTAACACTTATTGGTACATTTGTTATTCATATTCCAATTTCACTACATTACTATCCAGTACATTACACGCACTAATGTAAAAAGGGGGCAATTTTGCTTAGACTTAAAAGTTACAAATGTTATCAAATGTAATTAATTTTTAAAATATAATTATTGTTGAAAGTTAAAATAAGATACTGTGATGATTTATAATTAAGGGTAAAATTATTCAGAAAAAAAAATGACACCAAATAAGATTATTTTGTTTGTAATACTTATAGATTAGAGTAAATTAGAATGACCACTCCTATAATTTTTTTTAATTATATTGGACATTCCTATTTTTTTGAAATCTACAAAAAATATTCTAATTATTGATTTTCATTTTATTGACTACCCTTTAATATTTTTTTAGTTAATTGCAATGATCACTCATGTGATTTGCTTTTAACCTTATATGTTAACTCCGTGAAATTTAAGTTAGTAAATTTAATAAAAGAAAAAAAAACATTTATTTATGAAAGAAAAAACAAAGGCAAAAGAATGATGTTTTAAAAAGTGATACGAAGAATTTTGTTGACAGTCATTTTAACACTCAATTACATGTAATTTTTTTAGTTTACTTAATTGAACTTTAAATCTTGATTTAGTTTATTGAAATTTAATATGAATCATTTTTCATACATGCACTTCTCACAATTTTTTTAATATGGAACAATTATGAAGTTAAAAGGAATGAATAAATATATTTTAAACAAATAAAATTCATTAAAAATCAAGTGACGGTCTCAAACTAACATTTCTCATATCTAAAATATCAAAAGGTAGCTTTCACAAAAAAAAAATATTTATCAAAGGATGATCAGGGAAAAAAAAACAATTAGAATATTATTTTTAAGGATTATAAAAAACAGGAATTTCTAATATAATAAAAGCAAATCAGAAGGCTGGTGATTGTAATTTATCTTAGATTATCATGAATTTGGATTAATTGGAGTCAACTAATCCCACCACAGTCAGACAATCAACAAATCTTAGCCATTGAATTAATCCTTGATTTTTTTCTTCCAATTGTTAGATAAGGACATCGTTCACAATTTAGAATCCGTTACCAAAGCTTTTCTTGTCGTTAAGCAAACACGCACGCATCAAAATGGCATGCCATCCGTTGGATCGATTTCACCTCTCAAATGAGAATTCCTTCTCATTCTCAGAGTTTTTAGACACCCAATGTATCATTTTCTTCTTCTTAACTTCAATTATTTGCATCGCATTCAGATTGTTCACTCCTTTATATCAAGCTTCGTTACCCCCCTTTGCAATTCACCTTCTCCCTTTATATCTCGTTACATACATCTCATATTTTTAAGTTATCTCGTTTCTGCATATATATACATCCGCATTCTAACAAACAATTTCTCCTAGTACTGACCAAATTTTTATATGCTCGAGGAAAAGATTGAACACATTTCGTTAACACGATCCGAACCATTTATCAGTCCCAATCATAAGAAAAGCTGTAGTAGTAGCAATGGCAATAATAATCCTTCATTAGCACAATGTGCTTTTCAATATATTGCTGTCAAGTTTAAGAGATTGTTCAATTCCCTCACTGGCCGAATTCTCATTGTTTCACTGGTTAATGGGTTGGAACCTGATACTATTGATCAAGCTCTCAGATCTGGAAGGGAGGTTATGGAGTGGGAAAAATGGGACCCCTCTATTGTAACTGATCCAAAGTCCGAGAATACTTCAACAAGCATTCAAAGTTACTTACAATGTTAATTTCCTCCAAAAAAATATTTGCAAAAAACCATCAATTTTGTCCCTTAAGTATTACACTCTCTCCTATTTAGTGTCTAAAGTAATAAAATTACATAAATAATGGTTCATTTAGTTAATATCCATCACTTTAGTCCCTGAGTTAATATATTTCATCGACATTCAGCGACCAATTTGATGGATTTATCAATACTTAAAGGACCTTTTTTTTTTACTTTAAGGATCAATTGGGAGAGAGTAACATTCTATAGGGATGAAATTGAGGCTTTACTCAAAATATTTGTATAGAGAAAATTGGGTAAAGGGGCTTAGATGAGTTCATGATTTTTCATACAGGGATGAAAAAGTGATAACTAAGGTGGGGGATTCATAAAATTTTGACTATAGATTCATTAGGCTGGACCCAAAATATTTAATTTTCATCTTGTTCACATGGGTCTTAGTCTTGTGAAATTCTCTGTATAGATATACTTGTACACCAAGGGAAAAATGAATTGAAGCTAAGGGGGAAGAACAGAGAAAAACGTTGGCCATTTTGTCTTCTTGAATATGAGATTGAAAATGAATTTTTCCTCTATTTTGTCACGAGAAGAAAATAATGTTCACTTGTTTCCCGAAAATATCCATTATCACGAAAGATTTTGTTTATCCTTTCCTAGCTATATGCCAATTTAGTCCTTGTCTGCATGATGAAGATATTATAGCTATTTGGTAAAGTACGAATACAACTTTTCATGTCTCCGACCAATCCTGATATTTGAAGGCTTGCCAAATATCTTGACGAGAGCAGAATGCTTTACCCCTAATATCTTGTAACTTCAAAGATTTCAAGCTAAGAACATGTATACTTAAGAACATGTATACTAAATTTCTCTATCACTCTCTTTTTAATGCTTTTTCAAAGATTGTTCTTGCCTAAACAAATATCTGGATTGGATAGTGGCAATGTATGTGGAATATTAGCCGATGCTTAAATCATTGTTTAAGTGACGTCCTACTTCTGTCTATAAAGCATAGACTTTGAAGTGTCATATTATGAGACAAACCAACAAATATTGAATATTTCTTATTAAGTGTCTAATTAAAAAGTTATTTAACGAAATGTAAAGTTAGTAGGACGATAGTTGATGGGAGATATCAAAGTTTTAATAAACTTTCTTATGAGTCTGTCTTTTTTTTTTTTTTTATCAAAGAGAAATATCTTGTTTAATTTTTTTTTTAAAGATGTTGTTGAAACCTAGCTAACTCATTATTTTGACTATCTAATTAATATATTTTTCTTATTTGAATTTTTCATATAACTCCATTATTTTGAACATCAAATAATTGACACCGTATTTGATACGATTTAAAAGATTATCTGTTATATACTTTTATCTTTTCTGTATACATGAATCTAAAAAATATTCTTTCAAGACTAATTAAACAATGAAAGTTGATAATTGTGATAACATTAATTATTAAAAGAGAGTAAGTTTCACAAATTTTAATACATCCTTCACAAATTGCATTGACTAACTTAACAAAGGAATTGTAAACCTAACACTACATGCTAATCCAAAAAATTGGATAAAATTTTAATTATTACAACCTGGGTGAAAAGGTTTCTTTTCATGCTTTAGTGTTTGTAATTGAGTCTTAGGAGGAAACACGTATTGTTAGGCGAAAAGTTACATGTCATCAAGGTTTTAAATATTGATTATGATTTTTTTTTATGAAAATTATTCATCACTAAAATTAATAAATATTCTACACCAATATTTTGTAATGACCCAAAAATATTAAATTATGGTTGGAGTTGAAAAAAATTTACAAACAAATACAATCATGCGGTTAATATTAGGATCGTATTATATGCTACGAAAATACCACAAACTTTTATGCTAGAGTCAAAGTCACATACACTTTTCTAAAACCTTAGCTATAATATTGATATATATAAAAACATTAGCTATAATTTGGTTTCAACCATGCCTTCTTTTGATTAGAAAAAAAAGAGATTATGGTACAATTTTGTTTGATTAAAGATTCTTGGAATAGTAATTTAATTTAAGATGTTGCATCTCCTTTGTATAAACACCAAATAAAGTCAACAGGATCCATCCAATTTTGAGAATTGCCACAAAAAACCAGCAACTAGACCAACCAATTCTTAATTTTCACAACTTCCATTACAAATTAACTTCGTACTCTTGTCAACTAAATCATACACAAGATGAATACACAACACATTTTGAGCACCTAACACACATGGACGTACATCAGCATGGCACAAATCTATCCATAAGCAAGCACACTGTCGCCTCTGACATGGTTTCATGAGTGTCTCTCTGAACAGCCATGATAACCTTGTGAGCCTCCTTCTTCACAACTTGTTCTTCTTCTGAGCCCTCCTTGCCTTTGGAGAAGAGGCTCTTTCGGGCCATAACAACTTTCTCTCTGAGCTTTGTCAGCTCCCCCTTCCACCCCTCAACCATACTCAACTATTAATTAGTCACTCACTCTCACTAAAACTATGTAATCTAAGAACCCCTTTTGTTTCTTGAGCTCTCTAAATCTCTTCAATTTATGTTTGAAATGGTGTACATGGTTGGAGTGAAACTGTTCAAGTTTATATAGAAACTAGAAAGGGGAATGAGCCTCGAGGTTTCGTGAAAGAGAGTGTGTACGTTGTAAAAAGGATGTTTTGGCTCTTTCTTTGATACTTAGGCACATAGGAAGGATACCAATGGGATATTCTTTTGGAAAATTTATTCATTGGCTGCTGGTTATTACATTCCATGAGTAGTAGTAGTGGTGCATATTCACTTTCATCATTTTCTCTTTCGGTTACTTTGACTCCGCGTACGTGTATCAATTTATTATTACACATTTAAGTTTATTTTCTTGTATAATAGTATTTCAGTTTTTATAAATTCTCTCGTTTTCCTCTAGGAAATAATATTTGAATACTTGAAAAGTTTATTTTAATTTGTCAAATTGCCAATTTTTAATTATCGAGAGTTGATTATGAGTTATTAAAGGGTAAAATAAAAATTGGCTACTTCGAAGTAATTATAGTTTTTTAATTTATAATTTTAAGAATTTAATTAAATTAGTTGTAATTTTTAGATGTGCTTATTTATATTTATAAATATTTTTAGACTTATGTACAATAATATTTACACCTATCCCAATTAACTTAAATTAACTTGGATTAAATATATTATTGATGTTGATGTTTTCCAATAATATTTACAAATTAAAATTTAAGTGTGAACAAAAAAAAACTTGAGTTCATCTGAGATTTTCAAAACAATTTATTCAATGTTCCGTCATGGGGAAGAGAGAAGAGAAGAGAATTCACTTTTGCATAACCACAAATAATGCTGAATTTGTTTTTCCTATTCGATTAAACATGCTCTAAATAATGTAACACATGGGAAAAAAATTTAAAAATAGCAAACTAAATAAAAAAAATTACAGATAGATGGCAGTTTGAAAATTAAATACAAAAGTATGGCAGCCATTCACATGTGCTTTTGACGGGTTTAAACACGCCATGCACAGACGCAACCAGGGACCAGTCAGGTCGTCGGAGCACATGATTCAAACACACCCTATGCAGACGCGAACCAGCAGCATTCACGGGCCTTGTGGACGTGATCAATCACGTCTTGTGCAAACGTGTATCAACTCCAATCCCGCCCCTGCATGACGTGTTTAAGCTCCCAATTCCGCCCTAGCACGACGTGATCGAGTGCTTAAACACGTCCATACTAGACGTGACTCTGCCACTCTATATATACCCAACCTTCCTTCATTTGTGCCCCTCTCCTTCATCCCTCTACTCACTTCTCTCTAGATTGGAGGCTCTGGTGCAGTGAAGCTATGGTGCAGCGAAGCTCTGGTGCAACGAAGTTCTATTAGTCCGGTAAGTATTCTTCACTTATATGCTTTTGAAATTGCATGATATATATTATATTAGTAGGTTAGTTAGTTACTTAGTTTATGGTACGTAGGTTATGACATATATTTAGGGTTTAAGAAACAAATAGTTGGAACCCTAGGTTTAGGGTTGATGACATAGGTTTAGGGTTAGGACCTAGGTTTAGGTTTATTCTGCATCCTTAAATTTAACTACCTAATGTTATTTTGGTCTTTAACATGTGTTCATATTATGACTTAAGTTAAACATTACATATAACTTGAATTTGGCCTTAAATTTAGCCTAAATTGACTATTTAGTTATTTGTTTTATTTTGGGGGAAAATGTGAAAAGAAAAATAAAGGAGAAAAAAAGGATAGAAGATTATTTTTAGGTTGTTTAAAAGAAAGATTAAAAAATATTTTTTTTCTTGTTTGATTATGTAAACTATAGAAAGAAACACACACATACATAATGGCAAAAATTCCTAATAAAAAAAGAAGTGTGTAAAAATAAAAGTAAATTAGTACTTTAATTACACAAAAACAACTATCTATTTTTTTTTTATCCAAAATGGACGGATTAAAAAAAAAACAGCGTCATTTAATTTTGTATGGTTTACTATTTCTTTCCTTCCTCACACATGCCTAATGGTGAAAGGATTTGTTCTTGAATTTTGTTTCGTCCATTAGGTTTCGTTCGTGTCTCCTATCGTTCTAAACATAGTGTTAGTATAAGAGAATTTTAATATTTTTAATGTTTAAATATAATTTTAGTCCTTTAAATTTTAGGTTTTTTTATATTTAGTTTTTGAAATTTAAAATTGATTCTTTTAGTCCTTATAGATTAAAAAAAAATTATTTTAATCTCTCTATGAAATCATCTTTTGCCTAAATGTCGTGAAAATGAATACTTTGATAGGTATTTGATAAAAAAAAATACAAAATAAAGCAAACTATCACGTAAGCAAAGTCTTTAATGATGTTTGAGGAAGGGATTAAAACAATTTTTTTTTTCAAAATACGGGAACTTAAAAGAACAACCTTATATTTAGGGACCAAAAGACAAAATTATCTCATATACAAAAGAATAAAAACAATTTTTTTTACTTAGTCAATAAAATTATAAATATACACTTTTTTTTTTTTTATCAAAGTCACTAAGTATAGTTTTAAAGTAATGTATTTATAGATATTACTTAGACATTTTTTTAAATACAAATGTTAAAATTATTAATTTTAAGGGTTTAAACTTTGGTGTGTAACATTGACGGAGAAAATTGAAGAAGAATTAGTAATTCAAGGGTTTAGAACTTAGGGTTTAGGGTTTATGTATAGCACCAAGGGTTTAGGGTTGAGTGTTAGGGTTTATTGTTAGGAATGAGGTTGATGGTTTAGGGTTTAGGGTCTACGGTTTAGGCTTTAAGTTAATGATAAATTAAGGTCATAACCCTAAACCTAGGGTTTAGGTTATTACCTAGGTTTAGGGTTTAGGGTTATGACCTAGGTTTAGGGTTCAAGAAATTTTTCGTTGGTGACCTAGGTTTTTTGACCTTAGTTTTGATTAGTTAGTTATGTAGGTTAAGACATAGGTTTGTTGACTTACAATATGATTAGTTAGTTACTTAGATTATCATTAAGTAAACACTCAAGCCATATTTTTTAATTTATCGTTGGTGACTTAGATTATTAGATAGTGACCTAGATACATAATGGATTTGTAAAAATAATTTGTTAGTTAGTGACTTAAATAATTTGTATTTGAAATTAGGTAAAATATTCTAATGTAATTATAAAATGTGTAGCATATTATTATGGCTGAGTCGTCGTCATCTGAGTCACCTCGTTCTGGCTCTGACCGTGAGCATGAGCCTACCGATCCCACAACGCATGTTCTTCCCGGACCATATAGATGGGATGTACTTCGAAGGCATAGGCAACACACTCATATTTCACAGGCAGTGTGGAATGAGGAGACATCGAGAGAGCTGAAGATTCATCGCGGAGGTAGACTCATTGGTGGACCTCGACCCGACGATATCCCGGACATAGTAGCACAGTATTTGACTGAGGTTGGTTTCATACATGTGGCTCGCATGAAGTTTATGCAGGTATCGATTAACGAATGTTGTTAACTTAATCTATTGAAATTGTAATTTTGAAATCGATGGTTTTAAACATAATGTATTTGAAACGCATAAATCGATAAGTTACTTCGATTTTGCAGATTAATCCTGCTCTTATCAGTGCTCTGGTTGAGCGTTGGAGGCCAGAGACACACACGTTCCATATGCCCCAGGGTGAGATGACGATTACCTTGCAAGATGTTGCAGGTATTCTAGGATTGCCTACTGATGGGCAAGCTGTTACCGGACAGACCTACACAGATTGGTCCCAACTGTGTAACGAGGATTTTGGTAACAGCACCGGCAATTTGAGGTTATCATATTTTGACAAAGTGTATCCTGCATGGCGATTTGTTGGCGGGAACCCTCAGAATGTGATATACTTCACGAAGGCTCACATTGCTCGAATGTTAGGAGCCTGGATCCTATGCGACAGATCAGGGGGGAGCGTGGTAGGATGTCGATACATAGCCTTACTTGCTGGTGACTTTGCCGACATTGGTTCATATAGTGGGGGTCTGCGGTTCTAGAAAACATGTTTAGACAGTTGTGCGAATGCACAGACCTCGATAGAAAAGACATCGGTGGGTGTACTGTTTTGCTTCAGATTTGGGCATGACTCAGATTTCCACTGATTGCTCCCCCATTGCCTGCTGCGTCCGAGCCAGACCGCCACTTCGGACACAGGTATGTTTATTGTGTATTACTAGAATGGTTGTGTATTTATGCATGCTACAATTAACGATTGAATGTTTAATCTGTGTATTAGATTTAATGTCTTACGTCGCTTCAGCCCGAACTCATTGACATTTTATCGGGACAGGCTAGACAGCTTAACTAGAGATGAGGTATGTCTTTTTAAATAAATAATGTTCAGTTTTAAATGGATGTGAATATGCAAGTGACTCGTACATATGATTTAATTATGTAGGTGGTTTGGCAACCTTACGGTGATTATGATTTTATGGGTGCATCTGCTGAGACACAACGTCTGTGGATGGCTAGGACACCTATCATTTGTTTTCACATTGCTGAGTATTCACAGCCTGATCGATGCATGAGGCAATTCGGACGGGATCAACCAATTCCTCACAGGGCTGGAAAACTTAAGGGGGTTCATGATTATACCCTTCGGGGTAAAGCCCAAGAAAATTGGGCTCGTAAGCTAAGAAAATTCATACAGAGATGGGATAGGAGAGGTGAACACGTTGACGTGCCTCCTGCAATACTTGGTCTGATGTCACCGAACCATGAGTACATGGTGTGGTATAGACTTTCCGGGAAGCGATACATGACAAAGCGGGGGGCCAGATTAGGACGCTCTGTAAGTTACTTAACCACAATATTTATTATTTCATTATTTGATATAGTTGTTTATGTAACTATGTTGTGGCATATAGGTTGATGGTCTGGAGAATTTGTATTTTGTGACGACGCCTGACCAATTTGGAAACTACGGTTTGGACTATGTGCACGACAAAATAGGTCGTCTAATTGATGTTTTCAGAGAGTCAGCTTGGTTGTCTAAGGCAGGTCCAGAGGCACCGCCGTCCCAACTTCCGGATGAGCCCCAGATATCGCTCGACGTTGGGCGTCGTGCGAAAGAGGGTCGAGGGTTAGGACACCGTCGACGTCCTATTACACCTGTTCCCGAGCCTATTCATGCACGAGTGGATGGATCAGGCCACCCCACATTGGTCATGAGTACGGTGTTCATCAGACATATTACGACCCTACCCAGGCAGAGGCTGACACATTTTATCGGCCGGAGCCCCCACCGATGGCCACAGAAAGCCAACCTACGTACCAAGTGAGTCCAGTGTCGGTGGCATTCGGGGATCAGGTGTAAGGACCCTCACTTTTGTGCCAAGTTATTTAGCAGAAAACTCTGTTAAGGGTGTGGCGCGGATGGCGCCAGGGTTGGCGCTGATCAAGCCAGACCCACTGGAATGTGGCGCCAGGGGCGCCAGGATGGCGTGGGTAGCGCCACACATTCAGCAAGTCCACGCTAAGGGCGTGGATACGGCGCAAGTAGCGTCACTAGGCCGAGAGGTTGGCGCTGGTAGCGCCAAGGGCCGCGCGGGTAGCGCCAGAAGTGCCCTGGAAACACAATTTCTTCTGGTTTTTCACACTGATAGCGCCAGGTTGGCTCGGATGGCGCCACAGGTCTCGGGAGGTTGACGCTGTTAGCGCAGGGATGGCGCTGTTGGCGCCGGATCACCGACATTGTGGCGCGGATAGCGCGGGAGGTGGCACGGATCGCGCCAGAGCTCGGGCAGGCTGAGTATATAAGGGTCAAATGCGATTTTTGGAAGGAAATTCAACTCATTCTTCTTCCCCACGACCCCAGCCTCCATTAGAGCAGTTCCAAGCTTCCTAGGACCTAGTTTCTTAGCCTAAACACCTCCTAAAGACCTTTAATCCTGAGAAAACCATTTGGAAAGCTATAATCCTTCATTTTCTTTTCTGAAAACCCCAATTGAGTAGAAGTGATTTTGAAGGAAAAACTTAGATAACTTGAGAGTGGCGAGGACTCACAGCTTGGGAAGGACAATAGAGCTTGAGGAAGCTGTCCTGAAGTCTTTCTGGTCGCCACTGAGGTAAGGGACTCAAGTTTCTCCGTTTAATTTGGGTCCTTGGGGTTCTCTGTGTATAGTGACCCATATGAGCTGGGGCTAGAATTAGCTCAGGGTCTTGTAGAGAAACTTGTTTAGAGCGAGGTATAGATGAAGGATTAGCTTTCAGTTTTTGACTTATATAACTTTGAATATTGGCTCTGCGCTTGTATGTGTGGATTGTGTGATAAGTCACTTGTGATTTTGGAGTCGTGCTAGAGACTTGATTATGCTTGTGTTGAGCCTGAGAGGCTAGTGGAATGGTACCTTGGTTAAGTTTTAGGCCGTTCCAATGATTTTGAACCATGACGCTACTGTGAGTTTATGCTCTGTTAGGTGAGCTGCATTGAGTCTGTGATGACTCAGATTCTTTGTATGCAGCCATGGTGGACCTTGTATGGTCTGAGAGAAGCCTAGTGAGGGCTTGTTCTGATTGAACCCTAGGATAGGGGAATTTTGATATGTTATGATCTGTGATTGAATGTTTGATGGCTTGGTTTTGATATGAGACTACATATGCCTTGATTAGGGCCTGATTTTGAGACTGTTGGTGGCGGGAGCCACAGACCAGGGAAAGAACTGCAGAGTGATACTTTGCCAGGTAAGTTCAGTGTCCCTGGGGATGAATTCCCATCTTGTGTGCCACACCACACTCCGGGGGAGTGGTGGTCATTTCATGATGCATGTATTGGTAGTTGCACCCTCATAATGATATATGTATACATCAGTGCTTGATTTGTGATGTGATATGACTGTGATAGATCTGTTGGCCAATAGATAGATATGGACCTCCCTAGGAGATGGTTGTTTCCTCCTAGCATGGCTGGCTCATGGTTGAGGTAGCTCCCAGGGGATCGGTTCCCTCAGGCCAGGGGAGTAGAAGTTGAGGTAGCTCCTTCTATTCTCGGAGGTACCATATATTGTGCATCCATGCGAAGAGTTAGCACCCAATGGGATGGCACAGGTGTGAGTGTCGGTCTCACACTGATGCAGGAGTTGAGGTAGCTCCGCCAGGCGTTGAGGCAGCTCCGCCAGGCGTTGAGGCAGCTCCGCCATGTTTGTATGATATGCTTATATTATTATGAGGGCCAGAGGGCCGAGCCAGTGGGCCAAATTGCTTGTGATAACTGATGTATGTGTTATGGAAGTGGGCCAGGGTGGAGGAGACGCCTCCATGGACCCTGAGCTTACTGAGATGTGTTATCTCACCCCGTGTGGGGATTTATGATTTCAGGTGACTCTTCCGGACGAAGAGAGCAGTCTCGGGGTAGGAGGCCCGAGTAGAGACGTTTCTGCTTGGCTGATAGCAGCAGATGGAGCTTGAAGGCTCATTTTGTTTTGATTATCTTTTGTACCCTTGATAAGGGATGGTGTGAGTACACCAGAGTTATGTATAGTTCTGTATACCCTTCATGAGGGCATATATTCTTTTGATATCACCACGGTGTGGTGAAGACACTGATGTATATGTTTGTACAGAATTATTTATAATATGTATATGAGACTTTCCTCCTGAGTATAAATGTTGTATATTTGATAATCTGCCTAAGTCTTTTAGTTATCTGTCTTTATGGTTTATGTTATGAGAAACTGGATCAGCAGGGGTGTGAAATATGAGTCTTGTATGTATGTTGTTTGATATATGTTTTATTCCATACATAATGAATCAAGAAAAGCGATTATGTGCTTCCCCTGAGTTTTATAAACTATGTTTTAAGCGCTAATATGATATTATTAATGATAACACGTCGGAGGCTTACGGGGTGTTACATCAGGCAGGGACGAGTGCTTCGAGGTCTCTTGACTGGGGTGCTACAGATGTGGACGACCTGTATGGTCAAATGAATTTTGAAGCAGGCCATACATATTATCCTCCACATATGCCGATCGAGGACACTCCACCTCCATATTATGTTGCTGATCAGTATTCGCGTGGACGTGGTAGGCGCATATTGTCAGATCGTCAGGCACGTCATTATCAGTGGCCTCCTCCTTCGTAGACTTCATTTTTTGTTATTTAATTTAGTTTCCATTTTTTGTATTTGGCTATGTAATTTTTAAACATGTTATGAAATATGTCATTTGCACCATTTATCTTATTTGGGAATGTTACAAACGTATCCTACGTATGATGGTTACATAGACGATCTTGAATGATTTTCTCGATATCTTAAATGACACTGCCAACACTGGTGACGATTGACAACACTCTGTGGTCCTTATTGTTGCGTGTTGTGCCTCTTTAACCCCTGCAAAGGTACAAAGCTGACTAACAAAGTTGTCTAGTCACACAAAAAACTGCATTTGTAAAGACACGCTCTGCTTGTGTACCAGTTTAGGGTTTATGGATTGCACCAATTAACAACATCTTTAGGGCTTATGGATTGCACCACTTAACAACATCTTTAGGGCTTATTGATTGCACCACTTAACAACATCTTTAGGGCTTATGGATTGCACCACTTAACAACATCTTTAGGGTTTATTGATTGCACCACTTAACAACATCTTTAGGGTTTATGGATTCCCGTTTAGGGTTTAAGGCTTATGTTGTGATTAGGATTTAGCTCTTGGGTTACAGACCTAGGGTTGATGGATTCCGGTTTAGGTTTAGGGTTGATGTTGTGATGAGGGTTTATGGGTTGGGTTACATACTTAGGGTTTATGGATTCCGGTTTAGGGAATTTTCCATGGACCTATCTATTTCTGCAATTGATGATAGCAAGTTGATATACTCCAACACATTATCAGAAAATTGTGTGTATTCAATCCCTATAACATTCAATAATTGAAAAGTGTTCTTTGTTGCCTCTCTCATGGACTCGTGCTCATGAAGATCCAAAGTCTCTACATCAATGAGAAGTCGTTGTTGTGTAAACAAGCTGGGTTGGGTTTGTCGATTATCTTTGCTGATAGCAAGCTGGTTACATTCAACAGGACCATCAGGAATACTTGTCTGTTTAGGAACAATTATTGAATTATAGGATGGGATAACGTCTGTGAGGATGACAGATAGAGACAACGTTAATAATACTAAATGACAGATAGAATCACCGTGTACACATGTCTTCCGACAACCCTATACCCTAAATCCATACCATTTAACACAAACCCTAACCATTTAAACCAACATATGCGTAACTCATAAATCCACACACCATAAACACTTAATAATTAACCTCAATGTCACTGATTTGTAGAATGACAGTGACAACACCGACGACATTGACAACACTTAATAATTCACTGGTCTGTCAGACGACATTGACAAGACTATGGCACGACTAGAGTTTAGTCACGCCCCATCCAGGCGCAACTGGTCACACCCCACACAGGCGGGGCTTAACACCGTTATATATACACCACGTACGTTGGTTTGGTTGCCCTAACTTAAGCAATTGTGATCATTTATCCTGAGAAATGTGATAATTTAAGCAATTGTGATCCCCGCCCCATTTGGTAACCACCCATCTTTCACCGTACGTTGGTTTGATTGCCCTAACCCTCCAAGGACAATTCTGTTCATGCGCACGACATCTCATGCTTAACTTTGTCGGCGTACTTTCAACCACGACAACTTCCTGATGCTCCTTCATGAGGTTCCGCTTGATTGCCATTTGCACATCTTCTTTTGATGGAAATTCTTGTTTCACAAACAACTTGTTCCCTAATACCCATGGACCCGCAACTGAACCTGAACCAGTGCCAGAATCTTGTTCACTCGGATAATCCCAATCAATGTAGGTGTAATGTGGGATTCCATCCCAAAAAGTAGTATTACCCTCACCTACATATGCAAATTCCCAAATTCATTACAATAAAATGCATACACAATAAACAAACATTAGGGTAAGTAACTATTGCTTCGTAACGCACCTTGACTTTGTTGTGGTAAATGAGACTTCCCTGCATCCTCTTGCCGTTGGGTTTCAGGTTCTCTCACGATTAAGTAATGTTCTTGTATTTGAGTTGCGCTTCCACGATGATCCTCATCATCCTCCGAAGGACTAGCATTCTCGGCAAGAAGACGATCTTCTATTGCGATATTTTCATCATCGTCATCGTCAATATCGTCATCCATAACCCAGGTAAGGTCATTTTCATCTTCCATAGACAAATTAACAGCTGAAACTGGAGCTGGAGCAGCACATGCTGATGCTCCACGAGAATAATTGAAATCAACTGACCTCGTTGGTAAAGCCACATCCTCTACTCCAGCAAAATCCACGTACAACTCTAAGAAATTTTTCCTTGACTGGTTGAAGAATTCTCCTATTACAAATTCTAGGTCTTCATCGTCTATCACTTTGATGCTGATATATTTATCATCGCACCATATCCTTGCACTGACCATAGCAATAGATTGATTGCCATTTAGCGCTAACTTTTGATGGATTTTTCCATGCAATTCGTCAATAGTTAAGTTGTGGTTGATACGTGTTCCCCTTTTCTCTCATTCGAAAACAACACCACGTCGGCTCTCACTTCTGCTACCATTATAATACAAAACTATACGGACAAAATCACCATCTCCAGACATCATGTTATGTATCACCAACAACTACAATATCACAAACGCTCACGCCTATAACACAGAAAAATCTATAAGCATATTATGATAATTTATTTAAATTGGAACAAAAATCTATGAATTACATAGGTCCTTAATGAAAAACTAGGTCATAGCCAATGTAAATAACTAATGAAAACCTAGGCCACCAACTCATTTTACCCTAAACCCTAAACCTAGGTCATAACCTACGTAGCCAATGTAATACATAGATTTTTGGTTCGTAAATTATTCTAAAAATATGTAATTATTTAAAAAATATATAATTTTAATTCATGAAATATATGAAATATTTATTTAAGCAACTTCTTTAAAACAACTTGTTTAAAACAACTATACTTTTAAAAATTAAATAGAATACTTTTTTGAGGTAATAAATGTGCCTAAGCCATTTTAGTGTACGCAAAAGTAAATCTTGCTTTTGAAACAGAAATGGCATCTTATCCTGCAGCAGTTTAAATTGTAATTAATTAATTTTTTTGCCCACTAATAATATTGTAAGTCAACAAACCTAGGTCATAACCTACATAACTAACTAATCAAAACTAAGGTCACAAAACCTAGGTCACCAACGATTTGTTTCTTAAACCCTAAACCTAGGTCTTAACCTACATAACTAACTAATCAAAACTAAGGTCACAAAACCTAGTCACCAACTATTTGTTTCTTAAACCCTAAACCTAGGTCATAACCCTAAACCTAGGTCTTAACTTACATAACTAACTAATCAACAGCTACATGATAAAACCTAATTCATAAGCTACGTAACTAACTAATTAAAATCTAGGTCACTAACTATTTGTTTCTGAAACCCTAAACATACGGCATAACCTATGTAGCATACCCTCAAGTCTTAACCAAACAAACTAACTAATTATAACCTAAGTCATAACATAGGAAATTTACTATTAATATTATTCTAAGCCAAATAAACCTACAACAACTAACAACTTACAATTTCTAATATAAGTCACTAACAAAGCACAACAATATAATGTTTCATGTAATTTTAAAAGGCATATATTTCAACAAAACTTATCGGTTTCAAAGAGTTTCCTTGCACCAAAGCCTCGATAATCACTCTAATCAGCAGAGAAGTGAGACTTCAGAAGAAGGGTGCATCAAATGATGGAAATGGGGTGCAACAAATGGGGTGCAAAAGCTCAATTTATAGGGTAACCAGGTCACGTCTGCGTGTGACGTGAATGCAGCTTGAACACGTCCTGGGTGGGCGTGATTGTGGCCTTAGTTACGTGTTGCATGGACGTGTTTAAACACGTTCAGCGACAACATGTTTAAACACGTTTTATCGAGGCGTGTTTGACTACCATACAAACGTAAATAAGTTTGAAAATGTTACGTTTTCGTAAATTTTTATTTAAACTATAATATTTTAATTTTTTTGCCGTAACACATGATATAGAAGTTAAGTATAAACAAGAATGAGAAAAAAAATAATCTTAATTAGTCTGAGAGTGAGGAGAGATCATTAACGAGTTGAAAGGATGCCCTTCCCATTGATTGAGTGTTTTTGTACGTCTTGCTACGTACATCGGTCCCCCCAATGAGTCAAGAATGGCATATACATTCTGTAACGTTGTGAGAGCCACAAAAATGTTTATGAAACAGGACAACACAATGGTCCTATTTAGTCTATTTAATTTTCTGAGAAAACGTGATTTGAAATATTACAAGAATATACAATTCGTGTCTGCTGTACGTATTTCCCAGCACCTTCCATTTTTCTTCTTTCCCACTCATACTTGTAAGTTGTAACCACGTGTCTCATTAAAGGGGAAACATTCTTACTCGTGTGTTGTTGATATATATATATATATATATATATATATATATATATATATATATATATGTTCACATTTTGTGATCGTTGAGTTCTAAGAGTAACATTTTGTGACTATTCAATTCACATTAGGGTCTGTTCATCATGCGATCTCTTCCCATTTTCTCAATTACTTTTGCAACACTTGCTTACAATTTTGACCATTTATATGTGAGCGAATTGCTTAAATTAGTCAGACTTTAGGTCTAGAGATTTTAAAATTTTCTGTTAATTCTTAACTTTGCAAAAAAAAAAAAAAAACATTCACTTTAGTTCTATTTTATACAAAATGATAACTAAAACAAAATGAATGAATTTTTATAAAGTAAAAAAATTACGAATACATAAATAAATTTTTAGAGACTTAAAATGTCTAATTTATATAATCTCAAAGATTAAGTTAAGAGTTTACTCTTTTATTTGTGATAATGTATGACAAATATGTTAGAATTTTTTCTATAAATTCTTGTGGGCTAGCTACATTTCATTCTGATATTTTTGTTTTACGAAAAATAGATTAATGTTGTGATCCATTGGATGATATACTCAAGTTTATTAATTATGTGATTACTTTTTGATGGACTTTAAACACTTAATTCTTATATATGTGAAAAATAATGTGAATCGAATCACTAAATCAGTAATGAAAGATGCATAAGATTAATAAATATTATGATTAAGTCTCATTTAATGTCATCACATTCAATCAAGAACATGTAATCCAACAAAAGAAGACTTATCTTCTCGATTTTAATGATTTGTGCGACGCAGAAAATTCCAGTACATTGGATATATCCTCAACAAGTAAGTAATCTTAAATATTATAGATTTTCTAAATTCGTATAAAATATGTGATTTTCTTTGCATGATTTGATGATGTAGAACATTAAAAAAACAACATAAAAATAATAAAATCTTATATAAAAAAGATTAAAAAGAAAATCTAATATTAATAAATATTTAAAAACATCAATAAACTAAACATAAAAATCTAAAACCTAATGTTAATGCTTAAAAAAATTAAACCAATTTTTTAGCAAATAAAAAAATTAAAAACTAACTAAAATGTTTGATAAAAAAATAGCCGAAGTTGTTTAACCTAGACAACTTGTGGAGTACTCTTTCATTCTCGCAGTTTTAAGGTTGCTTTAGCTATGGAATGCCAGGAAAGACCAAATTTTCAATAAAATGAATTTAATCAACCCCCGATTAATTTTTAGAAAAACAATTATTTTGCCGTCGTAATCTTTGTTGTAACATACAAGCATACATCATATTTTAGTTACATATATTTGATCAGCAGTACACACACATATATATATATATATATAGTTTATTATTTACATCAGCTCCTAGGTAGAAAACTCGATCACAAAGTAACAAGTACAAGAGTAGACACTTATCCTTTTTTGTTCTTTCAAGCACTGAAGCATTCAACAAGCATGGAAACTGAAGCCTCGGAATACATCATCCTAGGTGTGTGAACTTGCACGTGTTGTTGGCCAGCAACCACAGCCAACCCAGGTGAACTCTTCTCCTTTTCTTGAATTCCCTGGCTAGGTTCACGGTGAATCCAGCCAGCATTAGAGAAAATTGTCTCACCCTTTTCCTTCAGCTTGGTCCACATGTCCCTTGGTTCAAACATGACTAAAGGCTTATACAGATGTATAAAGTAGAGTGAAGCAAATATGAACTGAATTCAAGACTTATAATAAGGACACTTGGGATATGTTTAGTTTAATTGAATCTGTTGTTGGTGGTGGTATAGTAATTGATATTTATATATAGTATCGATCGTTACGTTAAGTACAAATGATGAATGAGATGAGGTTTTAAATTAATAACGAGACGGTGAATTGATGAAGTCATGACTTTATTGTTGTAGTGGGATCATTTGGATAAGTGAATGGAAGTGGCTCCCACCTTTCTTTCAATCTGTGTGCTTTTATGTCAAATAATGATGGAAAACAGGAGGCCAGGTGGGTCTTAACTTTGGGATTTGAAATCGATCTTATCTTAACTACATTTAAAAAATTAAAAGATATTGAAAACCGATGGAAAGAGATGCTGGAATTTTCTTTGTGTTTTTTTCTTTATTAGAATCGAGGAAAGATACCGAAGTTTGTAATAATTTACCTATTTTATTTATTTAACTGTATTAGACTCTCTTGATTTTATGGGATTGATTCAAGTGTCATAAAATTAACGAAGGTTTAAAAAACAAGATTTTTCCCTTATAAATATTTTAAGATTGGGTTTATAGTCTCCGTAAGAAAAATGTTAGTATTTACTGCCTAAGTTTTCAAGCATAAATAAAAATAGTTTTGGCTAACACTTCTCCAGCTCCTTCATGAGTGAAGGTAATAAGGTGATATCAAATTTGATTGAATACAAAATTATAAGTATTTTTGAGAATTTTTTATTAAAAAAGTATTATATTTTCAATAGATAAATTATCAAAAATATTTTTGACTTGTATTCAAATAAGTTTATCAACTTCGCCTATGTGTGTATGCATGCATGGCCTGTCCCAAGCCAGGATAAAGGAGGAGGGTTGGTGTCAGGAGCTGCGAATCGGCCATAAAAAGTTAGCTATTCTTATGTGATGAACCTTTATGATATTTCGTTAGGGCGTTTCCTTCATAGCGACACGTTACATCGAACCCCGTATGTATCGAAAAATGAGCTAGGGTCCTTGCCACAAGGCAAGGCGCTACATCGATCCCGGGATATAGTGAAAAGGATGCTAGGGTCCATGCCGAAAGGCAAGGCGCCAGGTCTCCACCCGGATTTGGTGACAAAAAGGCAAGGGTCCCAACACGCAGATGGGCGAGCGTGGTGGGCAAACACAGCCCAGGGGTCTAGGATGAAACTGGGAAGCTGGAATATAGGAACATTAACGGGTAAACTGAGGGAGTTAGCAGATGTTTTTGCCAGAAGGAAAGTGAATGTTGTTTGCTTGCAAGAAACTAAGTGGGTTGGGGAAAAGGCCAAGGAAGTGGAGGGCACATGTTTCAAGTTGTGGTACACAGGTACTATCAAGAGCCGCAATGGAGTTGGAATTATGATCGATAGAAGTTTCAGAGATAAAGTCGTTGATGTAAAAAGGAAAGGCGACAGGATTATGATGATTAAGCTTGTAGTGGGGGATCTTATCTTAAATATCCTCAGTGTGTATGCACCACAAGTGGGATTATTATCAGATGAAAAGATCCATTTTTGGGAAGACTTGGAAGAGGTTCTGAGAGGGATACCACAAGAAGAGAAGATTTTCCTAGGAGGCGATCTAAATGGGCATGTTGGTAAAAACAGTGGAGGTTTTGATAGAATTCATGGTGGTTTTGGGTATGGGACAAGAAATGAGACTGGAGAAGATGTCTTGAACATTGCACTAGCCTATGATTTGATGCTAGCGAACACTTTTTTCCGGAAAAAGGGAGTCGCATCTTATCATGTATCATAGTGGCCAAAATCGCAGTCAAATTGATTTCTTTATGGCTAGACGGGAAGATAGAAATTCATGTATTGACTGTAAGGTCTACCCTAGAGAATGTGTGGCGACATAACATAAGTTGGTAGTTCTAGATGTTAGGTTCAACAAAGTTCTTAATTTGAGGAAGAATGATCAAAACCCAAGGATAAGATGGTGGAAGCTAAAGGAGGAGAAACAATTAGAGTTTATGGAAAATATGTTGCGTGAAGGACCGTGGGAGTTTATTGAAGAAGCTAATGAAATTTGGAATAAGATGACTGTATGTGTTCATAATGTGGGAATGAGGGTGTTAGGTGAAAGCAAAGGAAACAAAGTTCTTACAAAGGAAACATGATGGTGGAATGGAGAGATGCAAGAGGCTATTAAACAGAAGAAGGAATGCTTTAGATCTTTGCATAAATGTCCTAACGAGGAGAATTTGCAAAAGTTTAGAGTAGCGAGAAAAGATGCAAAGAAAGCAGTGCGAGAAGTTAGGGGAAAAGTCTTTGATGATTTGTATAAAAATCTTGGAGCAAAGATGGGGAAAAAAGTATTTATAAACTTGCAAAAATGAGGGATAAGAAGAGTAAAGATCTCATCCAAGTTAGATGTATCAAGGATGAAAATCAAAAACTTTTGGTAAGGGATGAAGATGTAAGTGAAAGATGGTTACACTACTTTAACAATCTTTTTAATGGGAATGGTGACAAGAGTGAGGTGGAATTGGAGGACGTTTCTGATGATCTGAATAGAAGATTTGTGCGCAGAATTAATACATATGAGGTTAAAGAGGCTTTA
>PYAF01001975.1:773162-793986 GCA_007407185.1 Glycine tomentella
ATTGGGACCTGATGACGTCCCTATTGAAGTGTGGAGGGGCTTGGGAGATGTGGCAATAAAATGGTTAACCAAGCTTTTTAATAGGATTCTTCAAACAAACAAGATGTCTGATGCTTGGAGGAAAAGTATGTTTGTGCCTATTTACAAAAACAAGGGAGATATTCAAAATTTTTCAAACTATAGAGGCATTAAACTTATGAGCCATACTATGAAGTTGTGGGAGAGAGTTATCGAACATCGTTTAAGGAGGGAGACCAAGGATTCAGTAAACCAATTTGGATTTATGCCAGGAAGATGTACCATGGAAGCTATTTTCTTGATGAGACAATTAATGGAAAGGTATAGAGAAAGGAAAAAAGACTTACATATGGTGTTCATAGATCTCGAGAAAGCATACGATAGAGTCCCACGGGAAGTCTTATGGTGGACTCTTGAGAAGAAAAATGTAGCATTAAAGTATATTAATGCAATCAAAGATATGTATGATGGGGCTACCACATGTGTGAAAGCTTGTAATGGAACATCAAGGTATTTCCCTATCACGGTAGGTGTCCACCAAGGTTCAACTTTTAGTCCTTATCTCTTTGCCTTAGTGATGGATGAACTAACGAAAGATATCCAAGAAGAAGTGTCGTGGTGTATGCTCTTTGCAAATGATGTCGTACTTATTGATGAGACCAAAGATGACGTTAATAGAAAATTGGAATTGTGGAGAAGCACTTTGGAATCTAAAGGATTCAAGGTAAGCAGGAGCAAGACGGAGTATATGAAGTGTGAGTTTTCGAGGATTAAAGACGATCAAGACACAGTGCATCTACTTGGACAAGAGGTACCCAAGAAAGACGTTTTTAGATATTTGGGATCAATGTTGCAAAAAGGTGGGGAGATCGATGAGGATGTAAGTTATAGAATTAGAGCAGGGTGGATGAAATGACGGAGTGCATCGGGGCTTTTGTGTGACCGCAAGATTCCTCTTAAGCTAAAAGGAAAATTCTATAGAACAGCTGTTAGACCGGCAATGCTTTATGGAGCGGAATGCTAGCCAGCACATAGGCAATATGAGCATAAAATAGGGGTAGCAGAAATGAGAATGTTAAGGTGGATGTGCGGATATACGAAGATGGATAAGATAAGAAATGAGGATATTCGACGAAAGGTGTCAGTGGTACCAATATGTGAAAAGATGAGGGAGCATAGATTGAGATGGTTTGGGCATGTTATGAGACGGCCACTAGATGCTCCTGTCAGAACAAGAGTCTATTACCAAGAGCTAGATACAAAGAGAGGTAGAGGTCGACCAAAACTTACCTGGGGAAAGGTAGTTAAACAAGACCTAATGGAGTGGGATATAGATTGGCGGACTGTATGTCTTAGGACGGAGTGAAGAAAAGCTATAAGTCTGGTGGAGGGTTAAACCCTTTAGTAGTTCTATATTCCAGTTGTTCCCTTGTTTTAATTCTTTTCTTCTTCTTTTCTTTTCTTCTTTCATCATTCTTTTATTTTAACTTTGTTTCTCTCTTTTGTTCTATTTTTCGATTTATCATTGGGTTCATCTACCACCGACCTCAATTAATTTGAATTAAAGGTGCTGTTGATGTTGATGTTGATTCAAATAAGTTTATCGTGTCGTGAGATGGATTCCCTGATATTTAAAAGTGATGAAAAAGTTGAATAAAATGCACAAACGACAACAATATGTAAAAGTGATGAAAATATAAAATCATTCAATCAATTTCTCCTGTGTTACGTACCAAATGGATGACTACAGAGAATAAAAATATAGCCTGTAAATATTCTAAAATGCTGAGTGTTGCACCAGCACCAATGTCTTGTATATGCGGTCTCCTCTTTACCACATTTTATGGATTTTGAGGACATTAAGGGTTCAAATATGTATATCTAAAGACATTAATATAATTATATGGTTAATAAATAATCCCATATATTTAGAATAAGAAACTTGTAGTTCAACCTTCATAGTTTGTTTTATTATTATTATCAGCAAACAAAATTAGAATTATATTAGGTAAAGGGTTACCTCAACTCATTTACAATATAAATTGACATTGACCTACAATTCTATATATACTTCGGTTACATTCGAAGTTATCGATTCCAAATTTTGAAGAGCATTTTAAAATGTGAATTGTTGGCATTCCCCTTCCTTTAAAACCACATGGCAAACTTGAGAACAACATCAAATTATGTGTGCTGGAAGATATTGTGAGTTGCGTTTTCGTCAATAAGTCGCTGCAACAATTACTTTATCCATAGATACATCATCGTGTTGCATTTATTCGTCAATATGGTGTGTGACATCTTTAAATTCTATCAAAAGTTACTTTTGGAAAACATATACCTATTTTGGAACACAATTTCTGAAACTGTGTTAAAACATAGTTTTGAAAATTACTTTCCAAGGTATATGTTTCTAGAAACTAATTTTTGGTACTTTTTAATTTTATTTCATTACAAATTTATTTATTTCTTATTTTCTTCTTTATAAGCACTAACATCCAATCTAGCGTGTGTGGATGACTCATAACTTTAAGAAAAAGGATTTCAAATTAAATAACATATCCAGAAGGACAAAAAGGGGTTTGACGAACAAAGAAATTGAAACTAAGGCTTTGTTTGAGAGAGGGGAAGGGAGGGAAGGGAAATGTTTAGGTAGAGAGATCTCCTTGTTTGAGAATTTTAATTTTTGAGGGAAAGGATTCTAGGATTTTTAAAACTCCTCTGAAATCCTCCAAAGCCTAAAAATTATTGTTCCCCCTATTTGGAGGGTTTTTAGAAGAAAAAATAATAAAATTACTATCTTACTCCAGTCAGTGTTAATAAAATTACTATCTTACCCCAACCAGTGTTAATAAAACACCAAAGTACAAAACACTGAATCATCACAATTCAAGGACAAAATTATAAAAGTATCTTATTAACTCTCCATTTTCCTCTCTTAATATATTTTTAACTCCCAAACAAGGAGGAAAGAATTTTCCTTATTTTCCTCCCTTTCTTTCCCCTCCCTTCCTCTTGAATCTCTTTCCTTCCCTTCTCCTCCTAACTCCTAAACAAAGCCTAAAAGGAACCACGTTTCTGGAAGAGAGGGTGCAAAGGAATAGAGGAAAATAACAATGTTCACTGAAGATCAAACGGAATTTGATAAAATAAGGATTATTTTTTAAAAAATCAATAAAAGGATAATTAAGTAGATTTAAATAAACAAAAAAATAAATGAAGTCGTACTTAGTAAATTTGAAGGTGTATATAGCAACAACCTATATATACCCTGTTCTGTAACACACAAACATGGCTTGCCTAAAAGCCGAATCATATCTTTCATACTGAAGTAACAAATTTTTACTTGTGCTTTTTATCACAGACCTCTATTATCACATCTCTTGTGAATTTGGTTTGGCTTCTTTCTGGAAACAACTTACATAGATGGTGAATACCTTTATAATTGTTTTCTTAGGCTTTGTTTGGGAGTTATGAGGGGAAGAGAAGGAAAGAGATTTAAGGGGAAGGGAGGGAAAGGAAAGGGAAGAAAATGAGAGAAGTTCCTACCTTCTTGTTTGGGAGTTAAAAATATAATAAGAGAGAGAAACAGAGAGTTAATAAGATATTTTTACAATTTTGTCCTTGAATTGTGATTAAGTGTTTTGTATTTTGGTATTTTATTAACACTGGTTGGAGTATGATAGTAATTTTATTAACACTAGCTGAGGTAGGATAGTAATTTAATTACTTTTCCTTCTAAAACCCCTCAAATTGGGGGAACAACAATTTTTAGGCTTTGGAGGATTTTAGAGGAGTTTTAAAAATCCTCAAATCTTTTTCCTCAAAAATTAAAACTCCCAAGCAAAGATATGTCTTTACCTAAACCTTTTCCTTCCCTCCCTTCCCCTCTAAAATCCCTCTCCCAAACAAAGCCAAAGTTTTTATTTCATATAATGTTTTCATCTTTTGGTTCTTGGCAGCTAGAAAAAATTGAAGAGCTACTTCGACAATATAATCATATTTTGGAAAAAATTGCCATGCTCCTACTGATACGCAGCAGGACTCTTGCTATTGCTGAGGAGTGTCTGGAAACTAGCAGTGAAAACGAGGCCATAGGGGTCCATCATTTGAACTCCATCACCTCTTTGTTGAATTATTTACTGTTCATTCAATTGAAGTACTTAGGTTCTTGCTAAATGGTAGTATGCATGGTCTTTGTGTAGTTGGAATATGTAAAAGCCAATGAGATAGGCCTAACATAACACTACATCCTAACTCAATTTAAGGGGATGAATCCTAAGTGTTTTTCACTTAGAATAGTTTAGTTTTTGCACAAACCTATATGACACCATTTGTCTTGGTCAGAAATCAATTTCTCTGAAATATTATTTACTATGAGATTTCTTTTAATAATTTCCTCCAACGACCTTATTACATTTTGGATTTTTATTTCCAAAAATGCCCTTAATTTTTCAGTCTTTTTTCTATTTTTTGACAGAAACTCCTTAATTTAGTTCAAACTTTGAATTGTTTGCCTACTTGCATTTTAAGGATAATTTTAACAATTTCAATTACAGTAATTTGTTAATTAAGAGAACGAATAGATAATTGAAAGGAAGAATTGCATTGAGTCCTGCTCTTTCAAATGACATGGCTGAATTTTTATATATGATGCCCAGTTCAGTTAGTTTCTTGGATATCAAGTTATTTATTCGACCAGCAGCCTTTAATGATGCATGGTTAACAACAATGTTAATTAATTATGAGCCTTGAGTTGATGAATGATGCTGAAATATTGTTGGTGGTGTTATTATTATTATTATTATTATTATTATTATTATTATTGTGGTTTGTTTTCTAAACAAGATTAATTAGTACTAATTTGAGTCTGATTTTGGTGGGGCGACAGGAAGAGTGTGAATCAGAATCAACAGTATATATATTGTCCATGAAGCCTAGAACTGGCTCTTCTTAGGTAATGAAGGAAGGAATCATCTTACAACTGAAAAATGAATGATCACAATATGTTGCTTTAGTTTTTCTTTTTTGTTAGAGCAGACCTTGTTGATGTGAATTGGCTCTTTTATTTTTCTTTTTCTTGAGTTCTGATCCTGCTTATAGTTCAGAAAAGTATTTTCTTGTTCTTTAATTGAATGCTTTTTTCAATCAAATAGCGACGATTCTTGAAAATGAAATAATCCCACAAGAGTTACTTCAATCTTGTCAAGAACAGATCTTTGCATTGTGATGAAATAACATGACAATAATTGTTTTAATATAATTCATTTGACCTTTTACTTCTGATTTTATCAATATATATATATATATATATATATATATATAGTTCTTTTCTTTTTATTTCGTTGGTTTTAATTACTTCAAACGGCAGACATACATATACAATATTCATAGACTATTTTGTAAAACACGGGGTTTGTGCTATGGAATTCTGCATAGCGAGTGATAATGACAAGCCTGAGCAGTCACCGTGGCTCTAATGAGGCTGATTTTCAGGCAAGGGAATTGGTCAATTTACAATTCATTTTTATCTTTGCTGCAATTTTAATATTTGGAGGACTTGTTAACCTCAAAATCAGAAAAATTATCATTATACAACGGTTGACTGAACATGAGAGGCTTAACAAAAAGTATTACGCTCTCCTATAACCAATGAAGGTTTCAATCAGACCAATTCATAGTTACCAGAGAGTTAATCAGACAGGGCATTTCTGCATTTTTAAGGCAATAACCTATAGACACTACAGAATACTAAATGTTGAAAATATGGTTAAATATCTGTATTGGAAATGTATAATTAATTTTTAAGAATTTGTTAATTATGTTCCAAATGTTTAGGACTTATGTTTCAATAGAGATAAAGATCTTAGTCTTATTCTTATCAGTTATCATTTAGACATAAGTATATTATCAATTTTTTAAAAGATTAAGATGGTTTTAATATTTGAATTTTCTGTTAACACTTTAGCTCTATATACAGAGCATTAGAACCTAGCAATAAAGGTCCTCTGCATAACAAACTTCTAAATACTAGCCCTGCTTTACAAAGTAACAAAGATGCTGTATCCAACTGAGTTGAATTTTGTAACTTGTGACAATATCTTAAAACAAAATTATCAGCTATATAATACTTGCAGTTTCTTTCAATTATGCAAGAAGAATGCTAGCTCCAGATCCCATTGATTACTTTAAGGATTCCCTTAAACTGACCAATTTCAGTCATAGGGAATACTGTTCTTGAACCCTTTTTCAATCACAAGAAATGGAAACATATTATATAATCCGTTGTTAAAAAAAACTTGAGGTGTCTGTCTTTTATTTCTGGTCAACAAATTACTTTTCAGTTTCCGGTGTTGTAACACAGATGCAAAGAAAACTTAGCTGTTTCATAACAATTAGGAAGGCAATTGAAATGGATTTCTTCTTTAGACAACATACTTTAGCAAATTCTCAATAGGATAATCTTATAATGAAGGTTTTAAAAATGGTCCACAACTGCGATTTCGACTGCAATGCCTATGTTTTTGAGCCGCTGCAAGGCTACAACCACAATGCAACGACAATTGTGGCTGCATTGGTTGTATCTGTCTATAATTTCCCACAAAATAAAGAAATGTGACGAAATCTCAAGCATGACCAAAATTTAAAACCTTGCTTCTAATCTTCCAAAAGGGGTGTCATGTTCGTTTTCATACCAATACCCAGGTTGATATTAAACATAGATCCCACCGAGTTTTCATGTCACAAGCCAGATGACTTTGTGTGCAATTCTTATCTCCAAATAAAAATTCAATGATACTATTCAGACACCCCAAAAATTATGTAGTTCTACATCATATCAAGAATTAAAGAAAGATACAACTTTTTCGCTTTTTTTCTTCTTTATAAAAATACATATATGAAAAACTGATTAAAAGTTTATGCAATTCTCACTCAGACTCTTCCACAAACGCTTCGACTCGAAGAAGGACAAACCCTATTGCCACCCCAACAAGCACAAGGCCATTCATGATGGCCGCAATCTGGAAAATCTCACCAGCAGCATTGCATGTTGAAGAGGCAGCACCTCCACCTCTCCCCTTAGATGATGATGATGATGATGGATATTTCAATGAGGTCACCACCTTTGCAAAGCACTTCTCAGTGCACAAAGGAAGGCCTAGTGATGTCACATTGTTCTGAGCCTTCAACCCTCCAAAAGAATTCAACCCTCTGATGAAGTTCACATTCCTCTTCCCACTCCTTCTGCTGCCAACACTGGGGCTAGCCGCCACAACAGTGATTGTGGCTGGAGTTGTTGCACTGGCCATTGCCATTATTTTCTGAAATGAGATAACATTATCAAAATAAAGGGTCAGTTAGTTAGATTTAGACACACTTGATGCTGTTGAAGTTTGCTTGAACAATATATAAACAAGAAATGGTGAAACAAGTGTGTAATCATGCTAGTGCAAGTGAGAGTTATGTTATGAGTAAATTAACCTTTTTGGTGGTGAAGATGGTATGGATTTTCTAGTTCCTGTGGTGTGCTTCTGTGAGTAGATGTTACAGTGGTGTGGGAAGGGACTTTGTATTTGGATCCACAGGAACCAAAGGATAAGGTAAGAAGAGTGTGGTTGGTTGATAGGAAAATGAGATAGCTTATTTATTTTGTGGTGTACAATTTTACATACATGCTGACCAACAAAACAATTGGAAAACCCATCAATTCATTTTGTTAGTTGAGTTAACTCTTTTTGATGAACCTTATTCCTCTAATTACTTCCTTCTTGGCTTTGAAAGTTCCACCTCGTCTCAATGAAGTAAAATGAGTTCAACTAAATTTAAAGTTCAAAAAGTTGGAATATGGCATTTGGGGGTGTTGGGTTATCTTAATTTTTGAGAAATTATTAGTTTTTTAATAAGTTAATCCAAAAGACAAACTTAATTTTCATTTTTAGGTTTTATTTTTTTATAAAAGAAAGTTACAAACATAATTTCATATAATAATCAAAAGAATTAGCCTAAATATATTTTAATCTTAGTTGAATTTTTTTTTTAAAAAAATCATCTTATATTATTTCATTAGTAATAAAAAATTCAATAAAAGTGAAAATACAATAAAAAATTTATTGACTACCATAAAATCTACAAGTCCTAGTAATAATGTAAGCTACTTGATTAGCTTATCTATTAAGTATTCACAAGATAATTGAATCGAATTTGATTAAATACATGACTTAATTCAATTAAATATGAACGGGTTGGATTAAATCATTTTTCTTATAAAAGTTATAATACTTAACCTTGACCAACCCAATTCCAAAACATTTATATTTGTTTATTATTTTTAAAACTATTTTTTTATAAGCTAAAATTTTATTAAAATGAACATGAATTCAGCACAAAACCACCGTGCAACATGATGGAGGTATACATCATTTACCCAAATTTACAAGTTAATATAAAAAGGATAAACAAAAGTAAATACATAAAACTCCATGAACGTCTCTTAATCATGAGTGAAAAAGAACGTGTATATGTAATGTATTGTCTCAACTAGCCACAGTTACGACTACTTTTAATTTATAAATAATAATAAATTAATATTAAAAACTGGAACAAGAAATATAGGGATGAAACATATTTTTCTTGCACAAAAATTAAGAAAAATGAAAATTAGGAGGATCATTTTGCCTACAAAGACACAAATTATGCGAGTGGAAAAACAGGGCCCATTAAGCAAAAAAGTCTCTACCACAAGCATAAGCCGAAAAAAAAAACAATTTACACCAACCTACCTTCCAATTAATCAAATTCTATTCTATTGACACATTTCTCTTTTCCACCAAAACACAAAAAAAAAAAAAAAAAAAAAAAACCCGTATCTGTTATGTTCTCAACAATCAAACTTATCAAGCAAAATAGAAAGCTGAATATTTCATCAGCTATTAGAGCCAAGCAAACTTTTGTAGAAATATGGTAAAAAGAAAGTGCTCAATTGCTGCTGTCTAAAGTGCAGTTAAATTGCACGTTGGCCCACAACTCAAAAGGAAGTGCTTAATTGATAATTGGCAATTGCTGTCTAAAGTTCTGTTAAAAAATAACTATAACTATATATAATATAATAATATAACTCCAAAAATTCTAGAAAACAGTTTTTAGAGCCAAAAAGAGAGAAGAGAATCAAACAAGCCGAAATTCAATTCTGTATATTTGCGGTCAAACATAAAATAATTTCAGTTGAGAAGAAAAAAACATGCTCCACAACATCCCGTTCCACAATCTAGTGTTACAGATGGAAAATAGGAAGACAGCTATGATCCGTGTTACCTCATAATATCCATATCATAGTACAATTCTCCCAAAATCCTAATCCTTATATAGATTAAATGTCAGATCAGATTAAAATAAAAATCAGCAAACAGTAGAAAAACGCAGTAGAAACCATCATACTCATGCAGGTGAAGCTACAAACAAATATAACTTCAGAACAAAAAATATTAAACCAAAACACAGCAATAGCACAAGCATTTCGACTCAGTTTATGATCAACTAGATTTAACAATCTATTTACAACCCAAGTCAAAAACAAAAGAAATTTGTATCAAAACTACAATAACTAAGTTCCAATGTTTATGAACATGTAAAGCATCAAAGTTCCAAGTGAAGAAATTAGATAAAAAAACAGATCACTCAGAATCCAGGGCTAAATGGACAGATTTGCTATCATAAATTAAATCTCGCTGCTAATTTCTAATCAATTTGGTAGCACTGACGCGATGCTGCAAGTGAGGGTTCAAGAGTTTAGTGTGGCTCATATTTGGGCTATGCTGCTGCTGCATCATAGGAGGCTGGTTCAACAACCCTGCATCCTCGGTTACGCGAAATACCGTAACTTGCAGCACAACTTCCTTCATTCTAAGGAGCTCAAACACACAGACATCGCCTTCTCCTAAATTGTTCTCCACTGTGAATTCAAACCAACCTTGGCTTAACTTGGCTCGACCTCCCCTATAGAGGCAGCGAACGGACCACTGTCTACCGTTGGACAATTGAAGTTTGATGAATCCCGAAACTCCATTCAAATTCTTTTCAGCAAAGCAGGAAGGCAGATACTGGAAAACAGAGAAACATGAGTTAAGTCTGCAAGATAACATGCTGAAGAAGAATGATTAAAATATCGAATTGCAAAACATTTCACCATTATGCATCCCCTATACAAATAGGAGGGTCGCAGGACAACTCGGCAGAAAGGATTAGTTGGTTCAAATGTTTTTGATGCATTAATTGCCCTTTCTCTTTCTTCTGCTGTCACGGTTCTTTTCCTTGCAGATGCACTTTCATAAAACCTATAGCGCATTTCTGCCTCCTCTTCATTTTCACCAGAGGGTTCCTCCCCATCTATAGTTCCACACATTGTATTAGTAATAAAAAGGAAAATGTCATCTTTTAGATTACCAGACTCAAAGAAAACTGGAAATAACAAAAAAAAAAAAAAAAAAACTTACAGGGCTCTGATTTACGCTTCTTTTTTGCAGTTTTATTAACTGTGTCCTCGTTAGAATAACGCAATTTCAATTCTTCAGTGGACCTTTTAAACTCGTTAGGATTAAACTGAACACCTATGTCTCTGGTTGACTGATTGCCTTGTGAATTGGCATCCTTCGAAGAAAAAGCACTCCCACCATCACCCCAGTTTACCCGGTTGAGTTTTGATCCACCATTGAACAAATTCTGCAAAGCTGGAGTATGACTCTTCCCAGGTGTCAGTTGATCGACAGATCCAACACAACCCTTGTTTTGCAATGAACCAGGAGTAAGGTACTGAGGTGACAAATCTGACAAATCAAGGGAGTCTACATCTTCCATTTCATCAAAAATATGATGATAATTGGCAAAGCAAGACCCTTCATTATGGTTTCTCATGGCCGATTGATAGTTTACCTCAGAGGTACTCAAATTAAAAATATGAACAATGAAGGATGAATTCCCTTCATACATGAACACCAAAAAGTATCCAACACCAATGGAATAGCGTTGAACAAAATCTTGCCAACCATCAACAAACAAAATTCTGTTGTCTGCTTTCTTCAATCCTATACGCCAAACACTACCATCAGGAACAGTGAGGGTAGCAATTGTAGAAAGCTGGGTCCCATATTTCCTCAGAAAATTATCTGGAATCCTCTGAAATTCAAAATACAGGTTAGATACCAAATATTAGTAAATACTCAAAATACAAGACTAAAAAAGAAGATTCCATTTCCACTAACTTTATCATACTGTATTTAACTATAAGATTGGGAAATTTAATAATGAAAAAGAATGGGCAGACCATCCCTTCCATCACCTAAAAAGGCCTCATCATCCCTACCTTCATGAAGAGTGTGGTGGAAGGTATATCCTATTCCTATTTAGGGAGAATATCATCTACCTAAGCTGTACTATTCCAATCTTATTTGTATAGCTATTCTACTCCCATGTTTCCTCATTTACTTAAATTCCTATTATTACTAATTATACATCTTGTATATAGTGGAGTATGCTGAATTGCTGAAGCTATTTAACTCAAGCAATCAGTGTTATCAAAAGCGGATGGCGGAACATGGCAAAAGACCGAAACTCCACCATATAAACACACCATTGTGCCTTATGGCACCGCCATGGTGGGCCTCCCTTCACAAATTGCCTATGGTGGTTGGCAAACAATCTGCCATGTCATTCCGCCATGGAGGCACCATGGCCGCTATTTAACAACACTGCAAGCAATTCAGTAAGCCTTTGTCATACCAATAATCTTATAAGTAACAAAACTTCAAAGTGTATGCAATGTTATTAATAGCAGATGGTATGTGGTATTATAGTAGAATCATGACAGCTATGAAAAAAATATATTTATAAATACAAAAAATTATATTAAAAATGAAAAATATAATTAATATAGAAAAACTGATAAATAGATGAAGAACAACAAACTAGAAACATATAAAATTCACCAAAAGTAACCCAATTTACAAATTAATGGCATAATATCAGAAGTATCATAGCACAAAAATAATAGAATTTATGAATTTATTTGTCTCAATATTTATTTGTAAATAAAAACCTATCTAATGAAAACTAAAAAAGAGGAAGATAGTAAGATTGGAAAATAACCAAGAACACAAGACTATAGAAATTGTCTGTTTTTTTGTTAAAAGAACAGTATCTGAATTTTTTTTGGTTAAAAGAAAAAGAGTATATTTATCAAGTAAACTACAATTCTAAATCAACAAATGAACTTTTTTTATATTTCTCAAGTAAACATCTCAAAAATCATAGTTATTAATAGCACATTTTCCCAGCAGAGCATGGCCACCAACCACTACAAAACCAAAACTTCCATCAAGGGACATGTTTCTGTTGTGGACATTGCAGCCTTTCGCATCCCAAAAAGTGGGATTTCATGGCACTATAGTGCTTCTATGGTGTTGGACCGAAAACCCTTTTTCTCTCTGTTCTGTGGCTGCCTCTGTTGGTGTGACCAGAGCCCACACTTCACTCCTCTCTATTATGCCTCTGATTAGGGACTTTATTAAATGTTTAGAACTTTAATAATTAAGATATATTATTTACTTGACTTCTGTTATGTACTCCTATGTTTTGCTTTAGACCTATAATTTCTATTGTCATTATGAATATATCATAAAATCATGAACCTTGAGCAGTTCATCTAATTTTGAACTTTTATATGTATATAGCATAAACATAAATTATATAACTATATAATCAGTATAAAAAAAATATCGCAATAGCAGCCATCCTTCTGGTGCTATGTGCTACACCGTTATAGCATTTTTGGAGTCAGCCACTATGCGCCAAGATTGATGACTAAGCTCAAAATTTCCTTCAGTTTAAACCTTACTTGTTCCACTAAATAACCAAAGTGGGACAAAGCTATATAAACGTAAATGACCAAAAAGTTCTCTAATTTACAGAGAGGAATACACCCAAGAGCATAAAATTTATCATGAAATCAATCTGACAGCACATCCTCAATTTCGGTGCCACAAGTTATGTCAGATTCATGTATCACTCCCAGAGTAGGTAATCAGCAATAACTCTTCATCCAACATATTCAAATTCCAAGCAAAAAGCCAACAGAGAAACTATAGAGGAGATTGTTCAATTAAGAACACCAAACCAAAGAAAATTGCAACACTTTATATCTAATGCATGCAGTGTTAAGATAAAGAGTTAAACTAACCAAACCCACTTTTAATTCTAGGACCAACATTCAGTTCAACCTACTTTTCTGAAGAAATCATAAAACCTTCACAGAAAATCCATGAACCCCCCCCCCCCCCCCCACCCCCAAACAAATTCAAAGGGTAAAAAAATTAAAACTTGGTGAAAAGGGGAGTCTGAAAAAAGTGGCAAAGACCCAGAAAGCCTTTTTCCCTTGCAACCCTCACAAACAACCCCAAATCAAAAAAATCAAGGGCATAACATAACCAATTACACACGAAAAAAAAAACAATTGAATGAGAGAGAGAAAGGGGGTACCAGTTGTCTGGATTGGAGAGTAGTGGGGAGAACAAGCTTGTGGAAACAAGGGCGAGGCATTGTGTGATAGTGATTGGGGACCTAGAAAAAGAAAAAGATGGAGAAAACGAAGGTTCAGAGCATTTTTTTAGGACCCTTTGATTGAAAGATGAAAACTTTTGAAGAATTTTTGCTTCACACTCAGATCTAATCCACTCTCCCCTCCTTCACCTTCTTCTCCACCCTTTCCCTGCTTTTAAGTCAAACAAGGATTTTTAAACCTTAAAAAAACCCCAACCCTGTGATGACCTAATTACTTAATTAGACCAAAAACGAGTGCGCCACTCGCCCGAGTCAACTCAATTCCTATTTCACCAATTCATAAAACGTGTCTTATAATAAATCAAATGACTAAAATCCAAACTTTCCATTTTCCGGTTTTATATAGGTTTAAATGTAATTTTTGATTTCCCCTGGAAAAAAAATACATTATTCATGCAATTTAGATTTTTTTATTTTCATTTCATACAAAAAAAATGTTTTAACAACAGGTTTGAAATTAAAATTATTTTCTCAGATTAATTTAGCTAAATAAATAGCTGAATTTTGAGATAAAATAAAATAGTATATTTTTTTAAAAGTAACGCAAAATGAGATTTAGAAAAGTTAATATAAAATGAAATTTTAAATATATCTATCTATAAATAAGATGAATAATAGTAAAGTTACAATAAAAATTACAACAAAAAAATATCCTAAAATTTAAAATAAAAAATGATTTATAATATAAACATATAGGTTTATTTATATTTTTTATGAGTAAGTTAATTTATTTTATTTAGATATGAATGTGTGAAGAAGATTTTGTTCCAAAAAATGTGTGAAGAAGGAAAATAATACTAATATAGCAAACCGAATGCATTAATAATAAGAGTTATAAAAATAATACTATTTCAATAAAAAAAAAAAAAAAATAGTCCTATTGCAAATCATATTCACTACTACAAAAGCATGTCTCTATGTCGGGCGTTCAACGACAGTATAAGAAAATCGTCGTGGTATCGTAACCGGTGACAATTTTATAATTATTTGAACAATCAAAATGAATTTAACATCGGTTTTTACAATGACCGTCGTAGTTGACTATAATTCAAAGACGCTTTCGTAAATAACCGTCTTTGAACAATTTTAAAATTAATATTGTTATTCTCTTTGGAGGCGCAGCATACGATATGAGAAACTAAACACTACAAAAACCCTCGTCCCTCCCTCACCGTAAACGGCAAAGCCAATGCAACATGAAGCAGAGTTCGTCGCTACTCTGCGACCTTACCCTATCAATTTTCGTACTTCTTTTCGTAATTGCAGTGAAGAATGGCGAAGAGGAAGGAGCAGATTCAAAACATGGAACCATTCGATCCGTATGACGTCGACCCACGAAGACAAAGAAGCGTTCAAAGGCGCCAAAGCGGCACCAGCAGGACGAGCAGTTCATTGCTCCCAAACTCAGCTCCAACATCTGAAGCAAACACTGATCCAGCAGAAGGAGGAGGAGAAAGAGGAAACGCAAGAGAACAACGTTGCCGCGGATTTATTCAAAGAGGTTCTGAACTTCAAGGTAGAAGGCGGTGACGACATCGACGACTTCGTCGGGTTCAGTGGCGGATCTAGGACCCTGGATCAGGCAATTTATTTAAAAAATAAAAATTGATAATTATCGTTATCATATGAGATAATTTGATTCAAACACGAAGATAAAAAGTACAAAACATAAAGTTTTAAGATAAATATTTACATTTTATTAAAATAAGAGGGTGCATTTACTTACTCTTACATGGAACTGGTAAAGAGGTTCAAATACATAAAATTAGGAGGTTCAAAATATATAATTATGGGTGCAAAATATAATTTTTTTGCATTTTATTAAAATAAAATGGTATATTTACTTACTCTTACATGTACACTGGTAAGAAGGTTCAAATACATAAAATTAGAGAATGCAAAATATAAAATTATGGAGTGTAAAATATAATATATTAGAACAAATACTAGTGATTTTTTTGAAATGAGGGGTGCATCTGCCAACCCTCTAACCCATGTAGATCCGCCGGTGGTCAGGTTCTCCGAATCGTAGAGCCAGTTTGCCGGATATGATGTGAGTTAACAATTCACTCATCTTCTCAGTTTGCTCTCTCATTCTTTGAATGTGTGTTTTGTTTTATTGAAGTAATGAAAACTGTAAATGTCGTCGTTTTAGTCTGGAGCTTTTTTCTGAGGCCTTGTTTAATCACTGGTTTTGCGAAATTGATTTCAATTTGTCTTTGCTGCAGAAAGGGGAAAATTAGGTATTGAATTAGAATTTAGAAAAAGTTAGGTCCTGATTGGATGATCTTAAGCGAAAATAAAAAGGGATAATGAATTGAACTTCTAGTGCATGCATTTGTTGGAGAATTTAGACGAAAGAAAAAGTTTAGTAGTACATAAATTGATTTTAGCTTGTGAAACAAAAATTAGTTTATTTATTTATCTTCTTATTTTCTTTTCCTGTAAGTACTTATGATTATTGGAAATTTTTCCAGCTGGCCTTATTTTCTTCTCAGATGTGAAGTTGGTACTTTTGGAGTTTGTAAGGTGAAAATTTGTAAGTGTGAAGCTGAAAATGGGAGCAGGACATTTTATTTTTATTCTTGAATCCTTTTTTATCTATTATTATTATTATTGTTGTTGTTGTTATTATTATTAGTGTGATAGTGATCTTTGTTATTGTGTTCGTTCTTTGAAATTTAGGAGGAAATTAATGAGGAGGATGAGAGACTAATGGAAGCATTCATATCGAAGGAGCCCAATCAGCAGAAAACACTTGCAGACCTCATTGTCCAAAGAATAAAAGAAAAGGATGCTTTTGTTGCTTAAGGCAATATTTGACTGCATTTTATCGTCCTCTTGGTTTCGTTATTTTTAATTTTGGGGTTTTTAGTGTTTTTAGCATGTTGTTCAGCTTGCTTAGAGGTTTTATTCTCACTCTTGTGTTTGTGATATTTTTGTGTGCAAAAAATTGACCTGTTCAAAATTGGATAAATCCATAATTGACATATACAAGGGGTAAGTATAACTTCCAATTGAATTATATTATAAATACATGAGGATTTGTCTATTTGTGTCCTGGAATTCAATGTTGGTACTTTATACATTTACTTTGTCTTGTGTTTGTTAGGTATCATCTAGAATCCATAATAGGGTACTAAATATATTGTTCTGTTATGCTCTGAGGTTCTAGAGCCCATATGTGGATTGTTTTGTTCTGATATGGAAGAGAAATGTCACCAGCCTTCTTTTTCCTCCCCGCATTTGCACATGATTCCAAATGAGCCATTAGCTTTTGTGTTTAAGTGAAGAAGGACAAAGTTACCTTTGAAGACTATCATACTTAACATTTTATTTGATATTCTCCAAAAGTTAATGCTTAAAGTCTGTGACTTAGATATCAAGGGAAAACAACTAATAGTTTGCAGTTATTGCTTCAAGTCTTATTATAACTTATAAGCATCTTGTATCTTCCTTTAGAGTGCAATTAATGGAGATTGCTCTTTCGGCATCAAAAGTGTCTAGTAACTCAAGTTTTATTCTTTGGGTGTTGGAGAGCAATTTTCATGGGTTACAAAGAAACCACTGTTACTATATAAAGCAACTAGTGCTTTCTTCTTTTTAATGGACACTAATTAGTTATATATATATATATATATATATATATATATATTAAAATATTAGTATGTATATATATTATTGAAAATATTTAATTAATAAATAATTTAGATCCATTTATTGTTTATAAATTAAACTATGTTTTCATAATATAATTGATTTTATTTATTTAAATTATTAGTACATGTATGTACTCTAAAAATTAATTAATTAAGTTGAGAACTTACTTCTTTTACTAGGAAGGCGCAACATTACTTATGCCTCAACGTGGTAAATTATACACTAATCATGTTTTCATGATTGATAACTTGCTTCTTTTCTTTTCTTTTCTCATTTCTCTCACCATTTTTCCTAAATAACAAACTGAAAGGAGACAATAATCATACATGTTTCCATTTATGAATGACCAAAAAGAAACAAGAACAAATTTTTATAGGACTGAAAACATACATCACCCTATTTGTGTCAGAGTGATGCTGCTTGTGTCAGAGTGTGGACTCAAACCCTGCACTTGTTTAGGTGTGCTACAAGGAGGACAATAGTTCACACGTAAAACTTGACATGATTCTTTAGGTAGTCCAAAAAGAACATGCTGCTACATTCCCATAATCACTGACATTGAACTAAGCAATTCCTCACCAACTCGTCTAATTTCCTTTGTATATGCCTCTATTATCTGGCCATTGCACATCAACACATGAGAATTGCATTAAATCATTGTTATCTTTGTATTGCTTTCTCGCATATCTTATGGTGTAGAACTCTCTAATATCTTGTGACTTACTTTAATACAAGGCCTAAATGAGAATTTGGCATTATTTTTCTTGGAAATCACATCATATATAGATTTCCTTTCATTTGCTTTGTTCAGAAAAAAATATTGTTTGTAATGTATTATTATCATGATAATTTGTCATATTGGCATTGGCGATAACAACTTGTCATTGAAGTTCTTAATAGAACTTTAAATTTTTGAGAAGGAATTATTCTGGTCACCTGTAGTTTCAGTTGCCTTTAAGTTTAAAATCCCTAGGTTTTCCTAATTATCTGATTGCTATCACGCGATTTGCACCACTGATCTATTTGAAAGGGTGCAAATCTTGATTTTTAACCACTGTTGATGTATTGTATGTCCCAGCAGTCAATTTTGTTGCTTCCATAGATGAACTAAATATTTACTTGCAGGAGTATGGTCATCATGTTAGGCTGGCAACTCATGATAATTTAAAAAACATTTGTGAAGTCAGCTGGTGTGAATGGTCCTGTTCGGCACAAATGCCTTTCTGTCATTGGAAAATTGATGTATTTCAACACAACAAAGATGATCCAGTCTTTGTTGAGTGTGACAAATATATCAAGGTATGTGGAAATTTAATTGGGTTGATATTGCTTGATACCCTCACTGATTTTATGGGTTTAGAAAATTTATGCATTGTTGCTTTGATCATATAGTTTCTTGGCTGGCATCCTAGCATGGAAAAATCAATATGTTTTGCTTCTTGCCTTGAAAATTGCTGAAGTTGGTATTACTGATGATCTTTTGCATCTGAATTTTTTTTGCATGAAGTTAAATGTTGGTGCTGATGAACAAAGGACTAATGGAAAGGGGAAATCTAAAACATCTGGATTTGATCTGGAAGAGTATTTAATTGAGATCATAGCTGGCATGCTAAAGGAACTTGGCAAAGGAGATGGGGTATTGTTGTTCTCATTTCTTCATAAATGGAGCCACCAGTGTCTTTTGATACAGATGTATGATGAGTTCTGCCCCATCTTACTCAACCAGTTTAAGTCAAGGGATTAAACATAGTTTGAGACATTTGATGCAGCCTTGGATGACTTCTATAGCAAAAATTGAGACATTTGATTTTTCTCCTCTTTAATAGAACTACTATTAGAAACAACTAGATCTTTTTGTGCAAGCATAAATGCTGATCTGCTTGTCTCATTTCTAGATGTTAGAAAAAGTTCACCTTTAATGTTTTTAAGATTTAGTTCATATTTGAGGCAACTTATCATTGGAGTGACTGTTCCAATGTAGGTTAAATATACTAGCAGAGCTTCTTCGATTTGGTCATCGTGAATTGTACGAGGATTGGTGGAATACCAAAACTGTTGAAGATGTAAGTTATTTGTCCTGATATTTTGTTGTTTACTCATAGTATCCCTTAAGTGTATAATGAGGGTTGACAACTCTCTGAGACTATTTTAACAAAGGAAGAAAGAGAAGTTACAACGTTTTGCCAAAAATCTATTATTTAGTATATATATGCACACAATGAACCATTTGGCAGCTTAATGCTTCAATATCTATTATATATATATATATATGAACACAATGAACTACTTTTATGGTACTCGTCTTTTGTTCTTTAAGTTGTATTATGTGTGGTCATATCTACTAGGAATCACTTGCAATTCTTATCAAAATTCTGATACACAGGTGTTATAATAATTGCTATAATACTTTCTAACTGTCAAATTTCTTTGTCCAGAGAGTTTCTCTTGAATGTCATTTTTCCAACATTAATAGCCAACAAAAGCATTTAAATGTATGGTTACTTTATTATCCAGATTCAACACTATAAGGCTAGTGTAACGCCTCAAATTTACCATCTTATTATTTATTGACTCTTAATGAAAAATTCTTTTAACTTGCTTAAAAAAAATATCAAATCAACGTTGGCTAATAACTTGCTAAAAATTCTCGTCACAGATTGGTATTTATAAATCCGACATAATATAAAATAAAATACAGACTAGTATCAGTTCTTTTACATGGTACAAACCATTAAAATATTGTTACAACAAACATCTTCAACTAAGACAAAAATATGTCGTTACAACAAACATCTTCAACTAAACATCTTTAACAAAATCCTTTCCTCAGACATCAGCTTGCCAATCCTTCTTTACTGTTCATCTGCTCACCCAAATAGAGTTGGGGTCATAGCAGGTGTCAACCATAGACACAAAATACGGGGTAAGTTCATGATAAACATAATTTAAGCAACATAATACATTCAATATACAGATAGTCATAACAACATCCTCAAAATATTATATGATGCATGATTCTCTTTTTTATATGATGCATGATTCTCTTTGATTCTTATCATGTGGTACCAACAGTCAAGATAGCCCCATCCCAGTGGCACAGAACTTATCCGATCAGTCAGGGTATTGCAGTGTTGCAATAGGAAGGTCACCCACACTTCATGTGATCATCATGGGTGGCGTGGTCCTCACTGCCAATCACCCCTAGCTCAGACTCCTCTTGTCTGAACGCACGGACTCAGATTAGCTATCTAACACACCTCCTCTTGAGGCAAATAACGCAGACTAACCCCCGCCGAGCATATGCATATGAGACATATAATACTAATTCACTTTAATGTATAATTCTTTATCATCTCATATTTATTTTAAACATCAGTCTTCAAATTCTATCTCACATACTTTACTCAAAAATTCAACAGAATTTAAGTATAGAATTCAGCTTGTATAGAAAATTCATGGAAACACATGAAATTCATAAGGATTCATGGAACACTAAGCAACACATGTATTTCATAGAAACACTCAACAACACATGAAC
>PYAF01001975.1:794086-808789 GCA_007407185.1 Glycine tomentella
TTCTTATTTGGTTTAAGCTTTGAAAATGAAAGGAGGAGAGTGATATGAGGGAGAGTTACACGTGATTTTGGGGTAGAGAAAGTGACTTGAAAATGATTTGCATTTTAGGTCCCCCTCCCCCCTTTATATAGTGTTTAGGAAATAATTTAATATTCAAGGACATTTTTGCCCTTCCTAACTAAATTACCTTCATTTAGTTCCATTCTAACTAAATTACCTTTATTTAGTTTCATCCTAACTTAATTACTTCTTGTTCCATTGAATTCTAATTAAGTTAATGATGACTTCTTTACTTTATAAGAAAAATCTTTCAAGCTTTATTTTGCACCATACAAGTGTCCTTCCACTTGTTTCCTTCATGTGGCTTGTCTTTCCAAGTGGCTTATCATGAACTTTCTACTCCTTTATACTTATTTCTTCACGTGTTCATCATGCTTAAGGGGAAGTAAGACAAGTGTCCCACTTAGTTGGCATGTCTTGAAGCTTCTCCACTTTTTTATCAAAACCTGTTTTAGTAAAATCCTAAGTCTAGATTCGTTAACCGTTGGATCTCCTTAAAAGTTTAAAGGTACACTACTATCCCACATATGTAACTTTTGATTGTAGGGATTGTTGAAATAATGTCTAGAGCTGTCCACGTGATCTACCAAAGGAGACAAGAGAAGATTTTTCTTCTAATCTTGTGTACATGTATTATGGCTTCTTCCAAGTGTCTCTTTACTTGTTATGATCTTTACAAGTGGCTAATTCATGAATTTTCTCCTCCCTTCTACACCATTCTACACGTGAACTTCAAGTTCAAGGGGAAAGGAAAACAAATTTTACTTCCACCATAAAATCTACTTTACTTGTGTCATTTTTGATGATGAAGAAAAATCTAGTTCCAATATGACTTTATACATGATATTTTCTAAAAAAAAAAAGAATTCAAGTTTGATTTGAACTCTTCTACCTAAAGATAATGTGAAATAATAGAATTCCAGAGATTTTCAAAAACTATCTTCAGTTACATTACAAATAACTCATGACCAATCTCTACAGAGTGCTATACAGATCTCAAGTACAAGACTGTCCTTATCTTGATCTTGATTGGTCCATTCTATTTCTGACCATCAAAATTACTAAACCATTTTATTAGACCGATCTATATATCCTATAATTGAGAGAAAAATCCACATATTCTATTTCTCATTTTTTCATATTTTTCTGATGCCTGAAGTCTTCTGAATACAATTTCAAAGTCATTATCTTATCAAATTCATAGAAATTCTATTCTAGAGTTTCTCGTCACAAACTATTTTGATATTCTGCCAGTCAAGAGTATTCTGTAATTTCATCAGGTTCTAACAAAATCTCTAAGGATATCTGATCATTTCTGACCTAAAGGGCATTATGGTAATTTCATCATTCATCCTAGGGCATAATTGTCATTTCCACCATAAAATATCTAGCCACAATATCTAAGGATATTCTTGTCATTTCCAAAATATCCAAGGACATTTATGTAATTTCCACCTTAAAATATCTCACTTAAATATCTAGGGCCATTTTCGTCATTTTCACCTTAAGGGCATTTCTGTAATTTCTGATTTAAGGAAAGGGTAATATGGTCATTTCTCTTCAAACATTTCCTTAATGTCTCTAATTGATATTTCACCCAATTAATTCAAATACAGACCAGCCAAATTTCTCATAATCTAATATTTACATCAAGAATAATTCATAAAACATATATTTGCAATTATTGAAATTTCAGGGTGTTACAGCTAGCGTCTCTGTTTTCTAGATTTTTTTCCCCAGCATATTGGTTGCAAAGATCTTCACAAGTATTTATTTTCGTAGTGGCTATGAGTTAAACATGTAATTTATCGTCCTATGATATATATTGGGTAAAATATAAAGAATACTTCCATGAATTGTTTTTCTAGGTCAGGAAAGTAAAAGGAATCAAGGACATGGCATGTTTAATTTAGCCTATGCTAGTGTAGGGCATATACTGCAAATTGACATCCAGAAAGATAACACATTTTATGATTTCTGGGCTGAGATCTCTCTTTCCCCTTGTATTCCTCACTATACTTGGTTCTGTGGTGCTAAGGACTTAATCAAAACTAATTTTGATCATTTTAAATTGTCCTCTTTAGTCTTTACTCTTTACATGCTTGTCCCAATTTATTTTATTTTTTAAAGTGCATTGTATTTATCAACTACTATAAGTAGTTTATTGTGGACCACATTTATAGACCCTCAGATTCATCTCAGCCACACAGCCATATGATGTACCTTCTCCACTAGATTTTTTTTCTTCTTTCAGCCATAAGGCAATAATAATGTTGACCAATGTTCTTATTGTATCTTTGTATAACCGGTTTGTCATATTCTTACATGGTTTAGATTTTAAATGTACATGCAGTCAAGGTCTGCCGTGTTTTTGATATTTCAAGATGTGGTACAATTTTTTTTTTATGTTCATGCTCCCTGGTTTCCAAATATCTTGTCTATTTTTTACCATACTTTGCCAAAACGGAGCATTCTGAAGCTGAGGTGACAGCTTATGTGTTAGTTTTGGTGTGATTCCCATGAAGCAATATTGATATGAAATATTTTCAAGCTACAACCATTCAGCTAATGTATGTTTCTATAGCTATGCTAATTGCAAGAATTGTTGAGGGATACTAGTCATGCTATTACATAAAAGATTTATCCTGAAAGTTTTCAGATGCTTGCTAATTATTATTGGGGTTAAACATCTGCAGTGGATTACCTTCATGGATTCTAAAGGACGAGTCACAGATTGAGAAGCTTTGAGAAAAAGAGTATTTTATGGTGGACTTGACCACAAATTATGAAATGAGGTTTGTGTATGTAATGTGTTTTAGGCTTAAGCATTTTGATTATAAATTAAAACATGTTCTTCATCTGATAAAGCTTACATGTAAACGATAGGTATGGGGTTTACCTTTGGGATATTATCCATATGAATCAACATATGCTGAGAGAGAATTCCTGAAGTCAGTTAAGAAGTCAGAATACGATAATATAAAGAACCACTGCTGGAGTTTCATTTGCTCCTACCATTCTTTTTCATTGACGTTCTTCTCTTTCTGCTTTCCTACTATTCTCTAGAAAGAAAAAAAAATCATAAGTTGGGTGCAACTAATTATATGGAGGTCTGTGTCCCATGTAATACTTTTTATCCCAAATTCATGACATGATCTGCAATACCTTTAATTTATAGTTTGCCAAATATGTAAATTAATTCCATGCTAGAGTTTACATTCACAAGCTATTAAGTATATTGATGCAAAATTGATGATAAAATATCCAATATGGGTGTGAATGAATTAGATTTCAATCAGAGATAGCAAAACCATTTGTGACCACATTGCACTTACATCAGGTGATTTTTTATTTCTCACATGGAACTAGGCTTGACTTGATGTTCCTTAGTTACTGCTACCCACATTGAACTGGATTCTGCATGCGACCCTAAAGAAAATATGAAGCTAATAAATGATTAAATGCATACCCTAACCCTGCCAGTTATTGAAATATGTTTATCTGAAGTTTGAAACTGGATTTACTCATCTATTTGTTGATGCCAAAGTTTGTTTTCTTTTTCAATTAATACCCTTTTAAATATGAATTCTCGTAATGGATATTACAATATTTTTTTTACATTGTTTTTCTACTGTAATTCTATATGCTCTCAGCTAAGCCTTTTTTTCAAAATATAAATTTGTTATGTATTGTTCTCTATAGAGTATATTCTCAGCACAAGCTAAAAGATTCATAAAATTTAGGGAAAGGAAAGGGCTTATTGAGAAAGATGTGGTAAGCCGGAAACTAGTGCAACATATTCCAAATTTAAATGACTACAAATGAAAAGATAAATAATGCTTATTTAGTTTTAATTATCTTGTATTTTTGAAGGTGAGAACTGATAGATCGCTCGCTTTCTATGAAGGCGATGATAATCCAAATGTAAATGTTTTGCGAGATATCTTGTTGACATATTCGTTCTACAACTTTGATCTTGGTTATTGCCAGGTAACTATGCAGTGGATGCTGGACTTAATTGTATCTGTTGTTAATATCATATATCTTGAACACCAAAATTTTGATCTCATCCTTTTCGGAAGTTATATGAGCTCTCTTGTTTGATTAAACAAAGAATATTTTATGTATTCACTATAGCAGGGAGGAGTTTCTTAATAGCTATTATCTTTTTGAACCAAGTGTATTTTGAAACCATGAATAATTTTGCTTCTTTATTGTTTTTATATGCTGTCTTCCTCCCTTCCACTTGTTTGATTAAACAAAGAATTATATTGTATCCCTCAAGTAGAATTTTTTTTAAAAAAATACACTAATCTAAGACGGTTATTGGGAATAACCGTCTTAAATTAGTGTACTTTTTTCTTTATTAAAAAACTGATTTAAGACAGTTTTTAGGAAAACCGTCTTAGAATGTGAACATTCAAAGACGATTATTCCTAATAACCGTCCTATATCAGTTTTTTTAACAAAAATATACTAATCTAAGACGATTATTCCCAATAACCATCTTAGAAACTTCAACCTACAAAGACAGTTGTTATATAGTCGTCGTAAAAAATTATGACTTTCAACAACATCCCATACAATGACGGTCATACAACTGTCTTAGAAAGCGTTATATAACCAATGTAGAAGGCCCATTTTGTAGTGGTGATTACTAAATGCATTCAGTTTTAATTTAATTTTCTGTTAAAATTACATGCAGTATTAAATTACGAACTAAAGTTTGCTCATGATTACATATTACTAGTAACAATTACGCATTATATATTGATTGGTTGTTAATTACATTTAATAAAAAAATAAATTTGTAATTGAAACATTAGTCAATAAATATTTTGAATTTTACTTTTGATATATTTTTACTGATAACAAGATTCAAATGTAAGACTTCATGCAAATTATCCAACTCCCCTTTCATAAGTGTGAGTTTAATTCGACAGTTAGTTGAAAAGTATTTTGAATCAGGTTAGTTGAAAAATATTTTGAATCATATAAAAAATCACTTTACTACTTATATATATTCGTAAAAAACTTAAATTCGATGCATTTTCACTATAAAAAAAAGCTTTATAGTGTTTTTCAATAATTCTTGATACATAACTACAAAGTTAACTATTTTTAGTTGTGATTACATAGGTAATTTTTTAATTATATAGTAATTAAAATGAAAGGATGTAATTAATAATTATCAAAATATCATCAAGTGCATGAATTAACTAGGATGGACAATACAAAATTTGGTATTTTTTTTAACATGAAATATCCCCCTTCCCCTAAAATATCAAAATCTCTTACCACCTACATCGTTATTTCCCCACCCTTAAGGATAAAACAGTGTCTCTCATACTCCGACTAATTTTATCAGAGTCCAACAATAGATAATAACTCCCCCTAAATACAATTTACAACTTTTATCATACTGTGCTATCGAAAGATCATCAAATATTCATCATCGAGCAATTAAGCATGAACAACTCACTAATTGAAGGAGTTAGAAGTGTGTTTGGCACAACTTCTGACGTTTTAAGTTTAAAGTTTCAACTACAAGTCTCTATTGTATATCATGTATTAATTTTTTTTGTTCTCTTGACTTTTTTCTTTTTTGGCTTCATCCTTGAGCAAGAGATTATTTTAATTTAACTAATAGTTTTGAGTTTGAGTCATAAATATAAAAATAAAATCTTCAAATCATTAACTAATTAATGTTTATTTTTACTCATCATTATAGCATTATTATTAACCTCGGTGTAAATATCACAATCTCATGCATTTTTACATCCTACCCAAGTTTTAAAATGAGTTATTACATTTAAGTTTATGTAGTGTATTCATTTTTTTTTTTTAAATTATACTTTTTTAAGTGTCAAGCGTTGGTAACGATGGGTGTGGCTTTTGGATTCTATAAAAATTTGAAATTGAGGCCAAGAGAAATAGAGGCATTTTCCACTCTGAAAAACTTACTTCTCGCTAGTGATTATAAAAAAAATTGTACCTGCATTTATTTGCAAATAAATAAAATCCGTAACAGAAAGAAGACGAATAATTAAACAGTTACTCAAAAATAAAGAATTTTATTCAGTGACATACTAATATCATCATATTATGATAGAAAGACAAGTAAAATTAATAAAACTTACACAAATAATGTTGGTCTTACTATAACTATTTTTGTGTCGATGCTTTTTCTCTTCTAACATAACAAAATTCAACATGGAATGATCTGATTTTTTGTAATACATTTCATGAGTCTGCCACGATACAAAATTCCCGTGGAATGGAAAAATGCATTAAGAGTCCACAAAACTGAATGCTTCTGTACACAATCTATGTTTACAAAACAACTTCCTAAGCTCTCCCCCATCAATTATGACTCGTCCTTGTTCTTGCTTATAAAATCACTACTAGCCAGCTTAACCATAACAATGGCACCATACAACATAATACATTGTCTTCCCAATCTCATGAACATAAGCTGGGGCCACTCCAAGTGGCTGTTAAGGAAACTCTATACAGGTTGGTGAACGTGCATATTCTCATGAACACTAATGACAACATTCCGCAACTCAGGGAAGATGGATATAAGTAGAAGTTCAAGTATTGCATAAGCAAGTTGCTTCACACATATAGAAGACTACAATGAAATAATTAAGATAACACAATCTGTGAGTAGACAACAAAAACTAACAAAAAGAAAGAAAAAATAGTCAGGAGTTACCAAGTGAATATACACATCAATGGGAAATAACTTTAACCTGACTAAAGTAATATATATCACTGGCACAGCGTTTGTACTGCTTCTGACCAATTAAGCCAACTAAGGCTGATGGAGCTCCATCTGACAAAAATGGAGGCAAATTTATATGTTAAAGTCTAGGAATGGAAAAGTTTACTTCATAGTTCACAAGGTTACAAAGACCACACAAACAGCAAGAAAGTACCATAACATTCAAATTAAACACGTTCATTGGCAACAAAGCCATTAATTAAGTTAAAAAGGAAACCTCTCAGAATTTGAGCTTAGAGACAAACTCAACCCCACAATATTAGTTTGTGAGCTAAGGATTGTCCAAACTTTATAAACTCTAAGTCATATATCTAATTGATGTCCCAAATAAGCCGCAATTAAGGCATGCTAGGGGTGACCATAATTAAGGTGAATTCCAACACACCCGTCACACCTATGGCTATGGGCTTGGAGTGTGACAATGAAGATAGCCAAAGAAGCCAAGGGATCTTTCCAACACACTCCCTCACGCCAAGGTTATGGGCCTGGAGTGTGACAATACAAGTATTAGAATTTGAAATTAAGGCTAACTTAACCTCACATAATCAGCTTGTAAGAAAAGGACTTCTCAAACCTATTAAGAACTACATTGACCATATCTCTGGCCAATTTGGGACTAAACACACCTCCTGAGGCTGCAATTAATGAAGCCCCCAGCGAGGCCTCAATTAAGGCAACTTTCCAACAACCTTTCTTCCAACAGATTTACAAAGCTAGAATACTGCATCATGAATTTCAACTAACTAGTAATGCTCCACCATAACACTTTTACTTTTACATTCTTTGATGGTTGGAGAAACAGTACATTAAATTCATCAATTGCATTTTCAAATGACAAAATCTATACTAGTGGCCCAAAAAACTTCTTTCCTATACAAATAAAATGATATACATTTAACTTTCCGGAAATTCAAAATGTTCATTAATTAAATTGGAATCCAATATTTTGTTCATACCAAGAGGAACTGAAAAACCATAATAGAGGAAGCTAACAGAGAAAGAAATTTAGGAAACAAGTAAAAGATTACAACAAAAATCACTAAAAAATAGAAAACAAAAACCAAAAGAAGAGACACATAAAACTATCCTGTTTGGAAAAGAATTCCGAGTATGTTAATAGAAGGTAAAATGTATAAATACATCTGTACTTCGACCAACTACCCCATCGAGTTTTGATCATACATTCGGTGGTCAGGAAATTTTTGTTCATAGAATGAAGTTACTCTCAAATTAATTATAACAGAACCATAATTTTTATAAGTTGGTACCTTTTGAGTACTGGATAATCAAACTTGCTAAATGCCTTTATTTACAACTAAATTACATAATTTGCTGAACCACATGGGAGGTGATTACAAGAAATTAATAAACCTTGACGATGTCTATGCAAATTGGTTAAATTTGAATAGGATGTTTGCACTTGCCTACGAAGGAAGATAAAGATATACAAGAAAGAAATTTAAATAAAATTTCAAAAGAGCAAGAATATTCACTGATACATTTCAGTGCATCAGCATAGGACTCTACAGAAAATAGAACTAACCAAAGAGCAGTTTCTTCAATTCACTTGCTCTACGAGTTGCCTCAAGCTGTTGCTCGAAAGACCCTGACTGTGATTTGGGGATGCTGCTTCCACCAGATTCACTTATGGTTGCTGAAGGCTTTTGATCACATGCACTGCCACCAATTAACACCTGAGGGGTCTGTACTCTTAAAAAAAAATTTCCACCAGGCCAGAGGATCTGCAAACATGAAGTAGACAACAAGAAACATTAGCACAAGCCATTGGCTATAATTTTATAATGTTTCTTTTTTTTTTTTTGGCTGGTGAAGGTTGGACAGATTGACAGAATTTTTTTATTTTTGATGATATCAGAATATCTATTGAAATTAAAAACCATAGAGGATAAGATGTCCTGTAAAACACAGAAGCCAAAATTAAAAGAGCACAAAAAAAAAAAAAAAAAACTACAAAAATGAGAACAAGCAATGACATTAATCCATAAAAACTCACCAATCTTGCTTGTCTAACAGAAACACAGCCTGACCAGAAACCACTTACACTCAAAGTAGGCTTTTCGAGTGTTTGATGAATATTTGGTTTGCTCTCATCTTGAAGCAGTTTCTTTTGATTAGTGTTTAGAGCTTTCAGTGAGCATAAATAGGGTATAGCTAGCAGTAAAACATACACTAAAACAATCCAGTGGTCTAGATGCTCACATCAAATTGAGAAATAGTGTGCTTAGGGTGTGATCCAGTTAATTTGCATTTTTTTAAATAAAAAAATCTCTTGGTAAGTAAAAAATGTTTAAAAATTTGGTTCAATCCTTACATGTTGAACCCACCGAATCCCTAGGGCAACGGTCTCCTCTTTGCGGAGCCAATGAATCTCACTCAGGAGCCAATCATCAATAGCATCTTCCATCACCACCTGTAATATCTGTTTTGAAATCCAAAACACTTGTCTTCTGCATGAACAGAAAGGAACTAGCATTAGTAACTTCTAGGTCCTGGAAATTAAAGAAATCAACAGCATCATGGCACTTTATATTTTGCTCTGTCAAATCTAATTAGCCTAAGTTTGAAATCTAACTACTGGTTATTAGCTTGAATATTGAAGAAAACATGAAGCTGACATAAGCAGCCTAGGGTAGATTATACATTCTTGAAAAATAAAAAATAAAAGGAAATCAAGATAGTACCATGCCAAAGAGTGGATTTTATTTCTATCACACTTCCTTGATGTCTAACAATTCCCTTTAGGTTCAAAGTATGACAAAGCATACATTCATCAATCATCACAAAGTTGTGCTAAAATTATATTGATTAGTGCAAGGATAAAATTGCAATCATTTCACCATGAAGGTTTTATAACTTATACCATGCAAGGGAATGGGACATACCAAAATCTTAAGCTGTTAGGTGAAAGTGTAGAAATCAGTCTTGTCTCTTATTGAACATATGAAGATGTCCAAAATATTTTGCTCATATCTTAGAGTATCTTAGATTGTCCTTTAGATTAGTTTCCATATTTACTCATTATCTCTTTGAACTTATTACCATATTTCCTTATCTCATGACTTGTTTCTCCATTTAGTTAGGCCTATAATTAGTCTTGAGGTTTTAGTAACATATCATATTCCAAAATAGAATATCATTCAAAGTCTCTCTTCTGTTTATTCTCTCAAATTGTTTCTCAATACCTAGAACTCCATAATTTCAACATGGTATCATAGTGGTATCATCTTCTGTATAAAAGGATTTGGTACCCCTGGTGCCTATAAATTTGTAAATATATATCTGTTTTGCTGGAAAAAAAACTATTCCACTATTGAGTTCCACAAATCCAAAGCTCTATTTTATTATCCTGATTCTTCCTTCAAACTAGTTGTCTCTCTCCACAATCATTTTTCTAGTCACCATTTGTGAGTTTTCCAGCCATCCCTTGCTACAATGTCCTTCTGGCATCTCCTCATGGTATTTCTGCTTCTGTCCAGCAGCCATTTTCTGGCCACCTTTGTCACTGTTTATCACCATTCATTGCTGATGCAGCAATATAGCTAGCTTCTCAAAGAGTCTTCTCAGAGTCTTAAGTCTATAAATATGTACTTTATTATATTTTTCATTGTGGAATAATATCTTTAGCTTCTGATTCATTTTCTCTGAAAACACAAACTCTAGTAGGTTGTAAACGAATATTGCAATAGATTCATTGAATTAGTACAAGAAAAATGTTGAGCTCTACTTGGGGATCGGATTGGACAAAAGTCATAAGTAGTTGATGGCCGAATTAGGATAATTCTTTGAACTTGATTCCTTCTTCCCTTAACTCGTTAATTTCTATATTTGCTATATCTTGTGATCTTGCTATTGTTCGTGTTGGAATTGGATTTTGTCTTGGCCTGCATCTTTATTTTACTCTTTCAAGTTGGTTTTTAACAATATTAAAAACATTAAATGCAACACCAACAGAAGCATCTATGAATTGGCACAAGATTAAAAGTTTTTGACAATATACAGAAAATAGCAGTCAACATTGAATTATAGGAAGACCAGAAAGATTAATATACCTTAGCCATCCTCTTTTCTTAAGCTGAAATACTTTGTCAACCAAATTCAAAATAGGGACAGTCACGTTAGGTGGGGTCCACTGAAAAAATGGTTCAAATTATGAAGGTTAATAGTGTCTTCTAAACCAAAAATAAAAAGGTCAAATTGATCCATGGTCCCTGTAATTTTTTAAAATGCTCAAATAGGTCCTTATAAAATTTGTAATTGGGTCATTGTAGTTTCAAAATTTCTAATTCAGTCCCTATTGTCAGAGCACCTATGTAGTGTAATAATGGAGGGATGAATTCATGAACTCAAATCAAAAGTTTGAACTTACAGAAATCCAATTAATTAATTTTTTTTAAAAAAATTATAGGGACAAAATCAGAAACTCTTAAATCCTTATAATTTCAATTTTTTTTGATTGGGTCCTATAATCTGGCATACTATTAGCGCACTGCAACAGTGCTTTAACTTTAGGGACCTCCTGATTTAAGAAATTTGAAATTATAGACTCAAATAATATTTTAAAATTATACGTACTCAGTGACAAACTTTTGAATGTGGGAATGTATTTGAATATTCTCCATAAGTAGAGGGCATGACACAACTAATTTAACAAGCAAAAGTAATCATCAAAGAATGGACAGCAAATGAAAAGCCAAGATCCTGACAACATCCTGCATCCTGCTTATCATAAGTAAAACTTCAGTCTTGCTTAGTTCTAGTTCTTAAATATTTATTTTCATCTTACCATTTTATTTGAAGGACGGATCATTCTCGCCCCCCGCCCCCCTCTCCAATGGAAGATAAGAAACCAACACTGGTATAGTAATGTTGTACAGTTTTCATCATGTATCATTAATCTAAATGTCATTCCCAACATTACCAAGTAGGCAGCATAACATTCAACAGCTTGATCCCAAAGAGAATAAACAGCTAATGCATAACTTAAGAACACATTAATAAGTAATAAACAACAAACCAAATATCACAATCAATAAGTATGCAGTGCATATAAAGAAAAAGGATAGCAATCCCAGCAGACTACAGACCTCAGGTGGAACGTCCTCCAAATTATCAGGAACTTGATTGAAATTTGTAGCTGGCACATCCATGCCAACCTTGGCTTCCATTGTTGCATCATGTTTTCTATCTAGATCCAAGTTACTATATTCACTACCATGGTTTATTAGGTGTTCTGAATAATCCTTTGAGCTCAATTCATTGTCAGACTCATTATCTTCTGCTACTTCTTTATAAATATTCTCATCACCTTCCTCATTATCAGAGCTTAATACACACTCTAAAGTATTTTGCCTTGAAATATTTTTATCCATTTCATCCACATTCCAGGACATGTTCCTACTGGTTGATGTAGAAGAACCTTCAGTAGAAGGGGATGATGAACCAACAACTTTTTGAATGAAACCTTCTGAAACACCTTTAAACTGGCGTACAATATCATCCACAGCATTGTCTACATTGACTGCCAATATAAAAAAAGTTTGAGCATTATAATAGGAACTCATTTTCTGACAACAGTATAGCTAGTAACAATAGGTAAAATGTCTCTTAGTTAAACTGAAATGGAAAATAAAGATAGAAACACCCTCAGATCTTTGAGGGTCTGCCAACCTCCATTCTCAAAAAGCCTAAAACCTTCACACAATATGTTGGCTTACTACTACTCTTCTTGTTCTTCACATTTATCTCAATCCCCAAACTGAATTTCTCTCCTTTCTCCTCATTTGCCACTGCCACATAGGCATTCCATTATGCTATATTTGAAAATTTCCCATTCTATCCTCCTGTGTCCTTACCCACACGTGCTGATTCTCTACTTCTCATCCCCTACTTAGTAACATAGGTGTTACTACTAGGGGATCTATTTGGAATTATTAATACACAGGAAAAAAACCAAAAAAAAAAAGCTTTACATGGAAAAACCATTGCAAATAATGATTAACTTCAATAAATAATTGCTTAAATGTTGCAAAACAAAGAAAGAATGATGCAAATTTAGTTAAATGGCATATTAAATTTCAACACACAATCTTCTCATGAGTAGCTTTAGAGCAATCTAGTTCTGTTATAAGCTAAATGAGCCCAAAGGCCCTAGCATGACGGGACATAATAGAGAATCCTAACTCGTGGGTCACCATGCTTAAACAGCAAATATGACAAAAATCCAAAATGTTTAAACCATATACCTGCCAGGGTCCTCATCATTGAAGAAGATTTCCCAAAAGAGTAGTTCTTCAGGTGAAAAACAGGAAAGAAAAAATTTGTTAGATTGTCGTTTTCTCCATCTTTAAGTACCGGAAAAAATTAAACAATAGCCACTTGTCAATGTTATGATAAGAAATGCCGACGAGCAGATACAAACCTTTGAGGAAACACTCAAAAAGTCCCATACTTCGTGTTGTTCAGCAATATTAGCTATTGATAGGAGGTCCTGAAGCAAGACATCAATTTGATGCAATGATATAGATGTTAAAAAAACACAACACAAAACATTAAGAATAGTAGAAATCACTGAAAATACCTGGAGATATTTATCAAATTGAATGCAACGCTGATAGACAAAGGCATCCTCTGTGCTTGAGGAAAATATCCTTTTGGGAGGCAAATGTAACACGTAATTGGGAATATCTTTTAGATGCTGATGCAATCGCTCAAAATTCCTGTATCTGAATATCACCAAAAGAAAGTTTAGTGATGTTAAAGCACAAATATAAATATGGAACAAAACAATTTTGAAACTCCATCATACTCATTCCCCAATATCAAGGATCAGTTTAAACTATAAAATGGGGAAAAGCGAATGGTTCAACAAAAAATACAATTGAGTGGTCCCATATTTTATTGTTTGCTAAAAACTTAAAATCCAAATATAGAAATTTAAACAGTGTAAACCCAATTCTTATTAACTTGTTGGAAACTATCCAAATTCAAACAAACATAACTTGTGCACTCCACTATCATAGAAATGAATGTAAGCAAGCTCTCTCTACCTTCTTCTAACAAACCAAGTTTTCTCTTGACCATCAGTCACTGCAATTGAATAGACAGCAAAAGAAGTGGATCCTAGTTTCTCAAAATATGCTCCCAACACCTGTAGTGTACAAGTAGACAACAAACAACAATCAAATTCAATAAAGGAACCACAGCAAAATATCCCATCTATCACAACTTGAAATCCATTCTGATTTATAAGAGTGAATATTATATAGGCTCCAAATTGATTTACACTTTACAATAGTATAAATCAGAAGTTGCAACAATATCAGTAAAAAAGTGCATACCCGGCACCGAAGCTTGGGAACAACATGTGCCTCTCTTCTAACAACCATGTCAGAACTACTCTTTCCTCGAAATCCTTCACCATGTTTCTCAGATTCAGCAGTGTGGAACTCTGACCTTGGAGACCCTCCCTTATAAGTTTGGATTCCCACAAGAGAAGCACTCGTAGATCTCTTGAATGGATCCTTATATTTATTACAACTGAAGTCCTTCATATCCTTCACCTCATCAACATGTGGATCTGCTTCAGAAGACAATGCCTTGTCATGATCTGGTGGAGACTCTGACCTATTTGTGCCTGCTGCATTTAGGAAGGGATCTGAACTCACATAATGCAGAGAAGAGTTTCCTTCTGGAATTGCATCTGTAGCAGGATTTTTCACAGAAGGGTCCTGAAAGCCAGCTTTGGTTTTTTTATGCTGTTTCCATCTATAATTCCTTCCTCTTGCCCACATGTTCTCAAGATTCTCAGGCATAAGAACTTCAGTTCTTCTCTGAGT
>PYAF01001975.1:836490-876917 GCA_007407185.1 Glycine tomentella
TTCAATTAAATTGGTTTATGTAACCTAATTATAGTTTAAAGGTTTTTAAGGTTTTAATTTCTCAATTTATGTCTTTGAAATTAAATAAACTTATTAGAAACTTATTTCCATAATTTATGAAATCCTATCTCAACTTGATCTTTAAATAAAATTCTAGAATTAGTTAGAAATTAATATAAAATTTAGTAACATTTTAAGATATCACCTTTTTGTTTTCAATAGTTTTATTTAATTTCCTATTGGTTTATTTTATTTTTAATTAGAAAAATATCTAGACTACTTATTTTAAGAATCCATTTCTTCCATAATTAAAAGAAAATTCTCCAGATTGCATCTTTCCTGTTCTTGTGTTTTTGTCAAACTCAGATTAATCTGTATTCCATTCTTTTTGAGTTATCTTTCAAATTTTCTAAAAATTCTTATTTCATAGTTTTTTTTTACTAAAAATATCACTAATTTTCTATTTAAGAGCATACTAGACTTTTGTCAAGCTTCCATAATCTTACTGAAATTTTCTGGCTTTATCAGAGTTAAAAGGATATTTTGGTCATTTGGGTAAATGTTCAGGGGCATTTTAGTCTTTTACCCTAGGGACCTAACTGTCATTTGGGAAATTGTTCAAGGACGTTTTGGTCATTTTCAAAAGTGTTCAGGAGTATTTATGTCATTCATTTAGAAATACAAATTTACCAGAAAATACACAGATATATTGAAATCTGAGGGTGTTACAGTTGTAAGTCATGACCGTCTTTGAAAGTTTTTGTCAAAACAAATTTGGTACATTCAAAGACGGTTGTTTGCAAAATCGTCTTTGATTCTCACTTTCAAAGATAGTTTTCAGGAAGAACCGTCTTTGAAAGTCTAAGGCTACATTCAAAGACGGTTGTAAGCAATAACCGTCTTTGTTTGAATGTTTGATTTTTTTTTAAAAAAAAATTCATAAACGACGACGGTTGTTTCAAAGAACCGTTGTTAAAAAGTGGAAACATAGATGGTTCAATAACCGTCGTTGAAAATTATTTTTTTTAACAACGCTGTATTTGAAGACGGTTCATGAATCGTCGTTGAAAGCCTAAAATAACCGTCGTTAAAGACATGCCTTGTAGTAGTGATTGACTTTGCAGATGAATAAAACTTTACAGATCATAGAAAGATTGGCTACCTAGAGGATGGTTTATCATCTTCAAAAAGGGGAAGAATGTAAATCATGACCTCCTTAATTAGGTTGAAGATTGAGAACTGAATATAACAACCTAGTTACAAGTGAAGTTTTGGTGAATACAAAGTTAACAAATAAAACACTCAAAAGAAGTCCAAATATAAAATATGTTTATTTTTATAGGGATTAAAAATATATTTAAATCTATATTAAAAAAATCACATTTCAAGATAATTCCATATGAATGAATCTAAGTTATGCTAAATTTGTTGTTCACTAATTAGTTAATTTAGCGGTTATCTTTCTATAATTGATGAAGCTTCATTAGCTAAATTAAGTGGTGTTATGGATATACACAGACTAGTCATGTGTAGTTAATTAGGTGAAATTCATGTCCAATCTTTTACAAAGTTCTTCACAAAAAAAAATCTTTACAAAATTCAAGCCTGGGCAACAAGGTTTTGTGTTGTGATTTAATTAATTCATTTTTTCATAAAAAAATTATCCAAATTAAATATAAAATAAAATGCAGTTCAGTTTTAATATAATATTAAATTCAAAATTAAATCAAATTGACTTTTTACAATTCATATTTAATTTATTTGACTATTTTTTAAATTTATTTTTGTATGTTTTATTTTTTTCAATATTTCATAACTAAAAAAATAAATCTATATTATATGGGATCTAATACTCTTTTCTTTCCTTTTTAAGCATTGATTTTTAGAATAATTTTATTTTTATTCATTTGTTATTTTCAAAGTTCAAGATAATATTAATTTTTTGTCAATTATATTTATGCTTCTCACTTAATTTTTAGTTAATTTATACATTTATCAAGAATGTCAAAATAAAGACAACTATTTTACTTTTATTATGGAGTAGAAATGAAAAATAGTTGTAATAAAACAAGAAACTTAATAACTATTTTAACATGAACGAAAAAAATCATTACATCTCTTGATTCATGCATAAAAAACTTAAAAATCATTTAAAAAGAAATAAAGAGAGTATTTCAAGTTGAATTGAGTTTAAAGTCTTAAATGGATAAGGAGCCTTATTTTTAAAAAGTCCACATAATTTTATTGAGTTTTTGAGTATGGTTCACAAAACCCATAGATCTAGCGGGTTTTATCTGCAAACTTACGGATTATCTGTGTAAGTGTGTAACCTGTCTAACTAGTATTGTCGAGATATTTTGATGTTTTTAGTATTGAAATTATTATAAATGTTGATATATTTTAGTCTCAACACTTTAATATTTAGTGTTTAATACTATTATAAATGTTAGTATATTTTAGTGTGATAGATTTTATCTTAAAAAATAAAGGAAAAAATTCATTGATTTTATACATTTTTTATTTTTTTAAAAATATTTTTCAAATCATTATTAGTTTTGGCGGACCGGATACGAACTTTAAAAAAAGACAATTTATTTAGTGAATCAGGCTTGTCTTGCCCGTTTAAAATGTAGGCTTCACGAGTTGGGACTTAAACAAACCGTGTTGGTTCGTATACCCTCCCTTAGTTGGTTCTAATTCATCCTTTTCGAATACTAATAGTGGCGTGATGAACTTGGATAATGAGAATCAACGACCTAAGACAATTTCTCTTTTTGGGAACTCTTTGCAAATTATCATTGATAAACCAAATGGGAAAAACTACCTATAATGGGTTCAAATTGTATGTTTGGTGATTGATGACAAAGGAAAACTTGGCTATTTGAATGGCGAGGTGCAACCACCAGCCACTACAAATCCAAAATACAAGTAATGACACTCTGAAAACTCTATTGTCATTGCTTGGTTGATCAATTCCATGGATCTAGCTATGGGAAAATTGTTTATGTTCTTGCCTACGCTTTCATAACCTCCTTAGCTCGTCCATGCGTTACATTTTGCGCCTAGTTGGTAAAGTCTGTTCGTCCTCACTTACACGCTTTCCAGGAATATTTCTAGAAGATCATTCATCTCATAACTACTCCATTCCAAACACGCTTAACTATGGAGTTTTTAAGTTATAGGCTACTGGAAAGTAGATGCCTCTTGTTGATATAGGTAGTATCAATTAATTTATTTAAGTTATCATCAACTTACAATCCCATACCTGCACAACCTTTGAATTTCTGTCTTTCCGGTATGACTCGTCGGGATGTTACAAGGTCCACCTCCTTATTACTATTTCCACACAGATTCTTGCAAAGAGTCTTCTCGCTTGAATGGATGTAACCCTATCAATCTTAAGCATGACTCAAGGGTAGAACCTAATCTATGAGGAAAATGATCATTAAACAACTCAATAGGTAATTCAAGAACCCTAATACACACCACAACTCTTTGTCCCACATTCAGGTTGACCAAGAAGAACGACCTCTATCTTTGACCAAAATATAATGATTAGCCACCATCCAAGGACCCTCCATAAGGACATGATTATAGTCTTCATCTGACATAAATGAGACCTAAAAATATTCCCTAGGCACATCAATTATATTAATGGATCCCTTCCCTGTCCAATAATGATTCAATTAATTTTGTTTCTAGTTGACGAAATCTTACTCACTTCCCCAACACCATGATCATGAAGAAGCCTTTTCAAGGTTTGCACCAATCATTAAACTCTTCATCATCTGTAATAGGCAACTCCTAAAACCTAGTCATGTCCTCCTTGGAGATTGCCTACAAGGACACTTCCTTATCTAGTTGACCAAAGCACCTCCCGTTAAAAGGCAAAAAGGGAGCTAACCTCCATTTTTGAGCAGTTTCTCCATATACGGTCTACTCTCCTTGTTCTCCTTATTTTTCTCAAACTCCATCTCAAAATAGATCCTCGATCTCTCCATTAGGCTTTCATTTAATTTTTTTGCTACTCCGCTGAAGGAGATCATCCTCCTCTTTGGAAGGATAAGATAAAATCATAGTAGAGGTCTCGGAATTCTCCTTCATTTTCCTCCTCTAATTATATCTTATATTGTATATAGATTCTATTTTTCAAGAAATTATGTACCTTCCGGAGATCAACATATGGTTAAAAATAATTTCATTGAGATCAACTTATTTGTAAAGAAATTATTTACCTTCCAGAGATAATATAGGGTCTTATTCTAATAGTTGACTTACGTTGCTCAAGAAACTCCTTCACGCTTGTTTATATATTTTATATATCATGAGACGTGTCACTACTTAATCAATGTTTCTTTTCATTTTCACAACCATAAGCTAGCCATTTTCACTTTATCATTTTATTTATCTCTTCTTGTTTCGGGCCTAACTTCGCAATCATTACATTTCTCAGTTTCCTCACGAGGACCACATAAACCACTTAATTAGTCCATCACAAAGGCAACTATATTAATCATAATTGAGCTGATCTCTCATTGCTTTAACAGATCATAGGCAATAAACCTACTAGAATTGGTGGTGGGAGGTTTAAATAATTTACATGAGAATTTAAATTCAAAGTTTATTGTTCTCATTGCATAAACGAATAAAAAAATCACAGGCAATCAAACACAAGCTAGCAATTCAAATCCCACTAACGGGGAACAACAGCTGGAAACGGCTGCTAATACCCCGTAGGCTGAGGAGCAAAAGGAGGAATCCGCCCGAGGAGGGGCTCGCGTCTGACCCGTCTTGGTATGTGGCACATGCTCTTCCTTATGTTCCCACTAAATATTGATAAGATAATTATTCATTCATATATAAACATTACTTCGTTTAACATTGTTTCAAATGTACGTACAAATGTTGAGTTAACTATCAAATTAATCATTAAAAAAATTTGTGAAATCAAATTAGTCATGATAAATCAAACTGCTATAAAATATAGTTGGACCGATGGATTATTAACAATTTAACTGTTTTTTTTATTTAATAAGTATTATATATATATATATATTATTTTATGTGAATTTATTTTTCTTGTGTGATGCAATTCGATCAATCAATTTAAATGTTGAATTTAACCTGTTTAATCTAAACACAAAGTCTCATGGGCTGATGTTGTTTTTAGTTAACATTTTTAAATTTAAATTATTCTTAGCTAGCTAGGAAAGATTATAATGAACTAATACATAGTTCCTCAATAATAATAAATGAATTTTATGCTTAGTTTTAGTTTGACAAATTAAATTTTCTAAACAACACGCTTTTACTAAAAATTGAACTAAAATAATTTTTTTACTCAATTTCAAATAATTTTACATTTATTTTTAATAGAAAAAATTGGAAATTTGATTTTTATTTTTTTTATAATAACTATCATCCTTAAATTTAATCACTACTCTTTTCACTATTATCAATTTCTATCACCTCCACCATTATCATTATTATACATAAACTTTATCATAGTTATCATCCACTATATCATCATTAATAACATCACAATAAACACTATCCACCACTACAAAAAAATGATATTTTTGCGGTGGCTAAAAAAACGTTTTCTGGCGGCTAAAAGCCGCCACAAAATTAATTTATGACTGTCAGGATCGACTGTCAGAAGTAACGACTTCAGAAAATTTTGTGGCAGTTTTAGTTGAACGCTGGTAAAGTCGTCAAAAACATTGTGGTGACTAAAAGCCACCACAAAATTTTACTTTTTTATTTTTTCACTTTTCTATTTCCGGCGGTTTGAAAACCGCCACAAAGTGAGTTTTTTTTTTTTGCCAAAAACAGTTTTTTTTGCCAAAAATAATATTTTTTGATTAAAAAAAACTCATTTAATATTTCTCTAATTTTAATTATTTCTATTAGTTCTATGATTATTTTCACTTCTATTTGATTAAGTATATAAATTATTATTAATATTTTTTAATAAAAAAACTCATTAATATTTTTTTCTAATGAGATTTCACCTCACATTTCTCATTTTTCTTTCTATACAAGATATATATGTTCAATTACCATTTCAAAATATATTTCACTCTATATTTAACCATTTCAAAAGGAGCTTGCAAATATTAACCGTGCAACAACAAGGTAATATAAACAATAAGAGAATTTGAGAAACACCCAGGTGTATTTAGCTTGAACTCTCAAAAGTCCACTATCGTGGTAATTATGCAAACTACCTAAAAATTTGGCATTCTAATATCCTCAAAATACAACAATTTGACCCTAATGAGAGGTCCACTTTCCCAAACTCAGCTGAACATTTAATCTACTCTAAAGTTACAACAGGTCAAAGAATGAATTAACTTAGGAAGTAATAGCCGAAAGGTGACCATGAAACCTGTGTGTACCCGATCGCACTTTAATCATCCGCAGCTAACGACTAAAGAAGTTAGGTCCAGCCCGAGAAAGAAGGTCCTTGCCAGCATCCTTACCCATCCCAATCATATCTTCAACAACATATGGACCAACCCTGGATGTCTCTAGCACTGCACAGAGGGAAATGCATGAAAGCTTAGAGAAAAGTTATTTGTGAAGGATTATAAACTAGACAAAGTCAAATACTTTAAATCTATAAAAAGATGTTCATACCACGGGTTCCATCAGGGGAAGCAACTAATCCTCTAAACAAACAATTGTCATCCTCGTTTCTGCAAGCATACCCTGCAATAGGAGTGAGGCAAGACCCATCCAAAGTCTGAAGAAAGGCCCTTTCACAAACAACTGCTAGCCTTGTTTCTTCATGATTAAGTGAAGCAATGTATTCTAATTACAAGAAACCACTCAACCAAAAAGTTGAAAAACATCAAGAATCTAAAATGAGTAAAGAATGTAAGACGCAATGTAAAATTGTAATATTATGCAATTAATTTGAAATGTTTCAGATTCTTAGTATAAACCAATCTTCTTTCTGGTTTGAGTAGGAATTTGTTGCAAGTAGGTATTAACAATGTACACGCAAATTTGATCTTACATGGCATGATTAACTTCCCTTGCACCTAAAAATAACAGCAAGTCTGCCAAGATTGTGCACTATATTTAATCACTTACCATTTTATCATCATCACTTCTACACGCAATTCCAATAGCACCTTGGGCAACAGCTGGAAGTATATCATCAATTGATAGGATTGAAATACCAACGTGATGGAAAATAATGGAAAATTTTCACTTAAGATGAAATAACATCATTTTGCATACCTATAACAAACCAAGCCAGTAATTCATCATATACACGTGAATAAGGTTCCACCTGAATTTATACTATGAAAGATTATAAGAGGGAAGGTCAATTTCTCAAATCAAACCTTTGAATGAAGCTTCTACCTCGGGTCCTATAACCACGATATGAAATCTGAAGATATATGGCAAATGACAATACCTGTGGCCAAATTGCCAAATGTAGTTTCTTTTGTGGTTAATAGTTTCAACAATTATTTTGTGTAACTAATGTAGGATTTAAATAATAGTTTGAAAGAGGAAAAAGAAAAGGAGATGCTAACCCTTAGTACTCGAAAGGCCTCAGCTAATTTCTCCATAAGTCCCTGGGTTATGTCGTAAACAACTTGGTTCTTCAAGTCTGGAAGAGATTATTCAATAAATTTCCACAATAAGAGAAGAGAAAAAAAAGAAGAAAATGTGAAGTAAGGAACCATAAATGGCGTGAAGGAGATGGATAGTATCAACGAGTAAGCAAAGGTGGATGAGAGCCCAATAGCTTCTTGATGAGCCAGCAATCTATGTAATTACTGCCGTAGGGAAAGGAAATTTAATCAGGAAAAACCAAGATTCAAAATTACTTATCCATTAGATCTATAACATGATTCAGGGAAACATTTATGGTTCAATTTAATCACAAAATTATGACCAATATCCCTTTTTAAAGCATGAACCCTACATGACAATTTTTTAAAAATCAAAGCGTAAAATGCTGAATAATTACATGAAATCCCTAAAAGCATAATAACTTTGCAAAATATTAGCAATATTTAATAAGAGATTAGGAGAAACTTTCATATTAAAAAGTCATGAATTATATTATAAGCAACGACTTACCTCACAATTTATAAAGTTGAGTTGGCAACCAAACTATCACCAGCTATAGTAGCTTCCAAATGCACCCTTCCCTATCATAGTCAGTGGATCAAAATCATCACCCCACCCCACCCACCCCACCCTTCCAAATGCAAGGGAAAAAAAGGAATTACAATGGATAAGGAAATCCACGAGTCCAGAACAAATTCAGCTCGGAGAATTCAATAGTACATGACATCTTTTATCTAAAAGAATAGTACATTGGTGAATAGTACATGACATCTTTATCTAATATCATCATAGAATTACTCATAAAAAGTTCTAATAACTAAAAGAATATAATATGATAAGAGTATAACAACAAACCAGTGATTAATATTTTATTTTCCAATTTATATAATATCGAAGGCTTGGTGGTATAAGATAATTTGCTAAATGCATACACCAATTAAAGCAATAGAGAAAGTGAGAAACTTCAACCGTAATATAATTCCTGTTTATTCAATCCTATGAAAAGAAGACAAAAAATAGGCTTACATTCTTATGCAGACTCTTCAAGTTAAGCATACCATATATCTGTGAGAGGAGAAATAAAAACAAGTGCAGAAAATTTTTTATTTGTGTTGAAAATTCAAGAAGACATATGCACTTGTTTTTATTTCTTCCACTATTATTTTTTTATAAATCCAAAACCATTGGTATTTATAATCAAATTAACCAGAAATTAAAAAATGCAAAACCATTGATATTTATAATTAAATTACCCACAACACTTAAAAAATCTTAGGCCTTAATATACAGGCATTCACACTTTTTTCTTATAAAAACAACCATTCACATATAATAACTTCTACTAATTAAGAATACAAAAATAAAAGACAAATCCCAATCCAAACAACAAATAATCTAGATATCATAATTTTCCCTTTCCCTAACTAAAAGCTGTTGGAAGTCTTGAAGATTGATAAAATCATTTATCTAAAAGCTTGTTTAGTTTTTCTTATCCTCATACATCGTCTCATCCTCTTAGTCAGTAGTAAATACTGATCAAATACTTGCTCAAGAAAAAAGAAGTAAGCAGTTGGCTGAGATTTTAGTTTGGAAAAATGTGACTTTTTAAACAGTTAAGTCGCCAGGCCAGAGCATTTAAAGGAGAATAACAATTTATTATGAACGATGGGTAGATTAATACCTTGATGTCAGGGTGAGTTAGAATGAATTCCCCAAGAGATGGATCAAGGGTGAAACCATTAACACCACTTCCAGTGCTTTACACAAGCTGTAAAGTATCCCAAATTAGTAATTATAATGCACTTTAAATTTTAGAATGAATTCAAAGAAAACTTAAACTCAGTCCACAGGTGCACAAAAAACAAACAAACAAATATTCATACTGAGAAAATGTATTAGCATCTATCATTAGTAAAAATTGATTGGTAAATTGTACTCCCCTCTAAAATTTATCATAATCAGATGGAAAAGATGACTAAAAGAAGAAGAAAAAATTTGTTTTAAGAGAAAAAGACAAACAGAGTTTTAAACAAGGGCTTAATTTATCATACCGTGCAAGAGCTTTTATACACACAATAACCAGTTGCCAACATGTTCTTCCTTGGTTGCAAAACATCTTCAATGGTTGGTTCATGGTCTTCTTTTATCAAATAAATCCCAAAGATCTAAATGGAAGACAACACACTCAAATTGACAACCACAATATATTATAGTCAATCTGCAATGTTATCAATTAATCCATTCCCTGTGCCTGGTATACTAATAATATTGCAAGAGAGTTCAATGGAAAGAGAAAAACATATATGGAGGAAGGACCATACTGTGCCAATTGAAACACCACAATCAATGTTAGAAGAACCATACTCAGGTTTCTTTCCTTTTTAACTCTTTCACGATATCTTTTATCATCCTATTTCATTTCCCTTTTGTTTTTACCCCCTAATTACCACCATTTGAAAATCTCATCGTGGCTGAAACTGAGAACGCTTTGCACACTGAAATTTTGTCCCACTGGTTTCCTAGTGGACCAAATTCACGAATAAAGATGTAGAAGTGAAATGAACTAGTAGCATTTTCACACAGCCGGATTCACGAATAGCATCATATGTCACTACAACAACCACTGGTAGAGAAAGTTAACGGGAACATATCAATTTGCTTTGAAAAGCAAATGGTGGAAAGAATATGAATATAAAAAAAAAAAAACATAGAATACAATTTTGTATTATTTGCTCTATATAAGAAAAAAAGTTCATGCCTCGTTCAGAAATGAAGTCATGAATGAGACATTGCATGGAGTATTATGCACACATATGTAGTCTAACACTCCTTTTTCATTCGTTTCTGAACCATGCAAACTACCCAACAATGCCGACGGGGTTACCGGCGCCGAACTCCTCTGTGGCGCTGGACGACGAGGGGTGGGTGTGGGCGCAGATCAAGACGGAGGCGTGCCGCGACACTGAGTCGGAGCTGGTGCTGGCGAGCTACCTCTACTCGACGATCCTCTCGCACTCGTCACACGTGCGCTCTCTGTCACCTCGGAAACAAGCTCTGTTCTTCCACGCTCCTCTCGACCCTCCTCTACGACCTGTTCCTGAATGCGTTCTCGCAAGAGGAGGGACCTGAGAACGGAAAATTGAATCTGAGATCGTCGGAGAGAGAACGCGGAGTAAGAAGAAGAAGAAGAACGTTTCTAGATTCGCGAGTTGCGTTAACGATTCCAGAGTTGCTACGAAGAACCCTAAATTTCGGCACTGTGAACGAACCCTAGATGAGAGCTTTCTACAATTCCAGAGTTTGGGTTCTGGAGTGGGTCTACACTAAACTATTAAGTTTCAATTAAAAAAAAACAATATATTGTAAAGTTTGTTAGCAATTTTTTTTAAATAGTATATTGAGCTGCAATTAAAATATTATGCTTAACATTTTGAAATTCGTGAGTGGTAAAATTATCACTAACACGTGTAATGGACGGTGGTTGTGAGCTTTTAAAAAAAAATTATAATAGTTGTGGTGGTTTATTGAGACCGTCAAAACAAAACCGTAAGAAAAATACCATTTTTTTGTAGTGTACAATCATCATTATCATCATCATTACTAACACCACCACCAACAACATCGACATAATCGTCATCACCACTAAAACAAGTGACAATACCAATGATGAAGTACTAAAAAAAATAGCAATAATAATTCTATTCAACTTACACTTTAACATTAATGGTATGTTTGATAGAGAAAAAAAAATAGAGAAAAAGAAAACCATAAATAACAATATAATTCTTTTTTATTTGGATTAAGAGAAAATTGAAAAAAAATGAAAATTTGACTTATAAAAACAATTAAAATTTTCTTTCCTTTCACTTTTTTTTTCAATTCAAATTTCAAATTTTTTCATTTTTTTCACTCTCTTTTCCTCAGTGTAACTTTAAGAAAATACTAAACGTTACCACCAGCAGCAACCTAATGAATCTTGAATATGCAAGTTACTGTTAGTTGGTTCCATACGCATTTACAGCGAAATTTTAGCTCCCATGACAACTATAAACAATCTGCTAGGCTTAAAACATTGTACTTCGAACCTTCCACACATTTCTTTCGATCCAACGCGCACTCGCAAACTACAAATATCGCACGCCACACAAACAAAAGTACCTAAGCGCCACCACCGCACTGGTCAACGCGTCTCACGCGCAGTTGACAACTCTTCACAGTGTGAAATTCCAATATATTCCCAACTTGACCAAACATTTCTGTGCTTTCATTGACTTTTTAAATATTTTCAATAATTTAACTAATGAAGAGTTATACGATTAAGAGTATTGATTAAAAATTTAAAATATGCCTATTTTAAAATATTCTTAATTCCTTTAAAAGAGTGCGGTATGGTTCTATTAATTAGAATAATTTTATATTAATTAAAAAGACCCCCGGCCACATATATAAAATTGATATACACTATTTTTTTTAAAGAGCTGATATACACTATTTGTATATCATATTATTAGTAAAATACATTATCAAACTATCTGTGTATACTCTATTTTTAATATTAATAATTTAATTTCTGCCAAACAAATTATAAGAGTATACTAACAAAATTCGGAAACAATGGCCCCTAGCCAATTTAGTGTTTTCTTTATGATAGCTTGGTTTAAGTAAAATATGTGATAACATGGTTTTCAAGATTTAACGGAAATTTGGGTGTGTGTGTTTTTTTATTGGTTATTCTATTATAATAATTTGGTGCTCTTCTGTTGTTAAAGTCTTAACAAATAGCTTGATATTTAATAGTTTGGTAATTCTAATCATATCAAATGAATTACGACTAATAGATCAAAATCTATATTAACTAATTAATTAGGAGACCGGTTGAGATTTTGGTTTAGATGCATTTCACATGGGTGAAAAATTACAATATATTGTTAAACATATTTATTAGGATGATGCATGTTTTCTATTATATGATATAAATTACATATGTCAATGCATGGAATGCATTATTAATACCAAGTAGACAATTTTATTTTTGACTGATACGCATAGAATGTATTATACATTTAAGTGTCTGTATTTTTTTAAGATTGTGATGTTGATGAGGAGATAGAATAACTTAAAAAAATGTATTATTAATTTTGACTTTACAATTACAACTAATGAGTATAATGTATATTCTTTAATAGATTAATTTGAGAGAATTAATATCAGTTCAGATATAACAAAGAGAGAGGGAGAGAATCAGTTGATCAAGACTTGAAAGTTAATAGATTTATTGTATTTAATAAAATTATGTTTCGTTCGTATATTTTATGTTATGCTCGAAATATCTTTAAGTAATTATTTAATTAAGTTGCAGTTATGTTTTTAAATACTTTTATTTATTGATTTTACAATTAATTAAAGTAGGAAAAGACATGCAATGTTAATTAAATCTGCACTGGACATGTTTCATTGAGTGAGTAATGATAAAATTAAAAAGAAAAAGAAAAAAACAGGCAAAAACAAAAATCAAGCTAGCTAGGGAAAAGACAGAAATCAGGCCAAGTGTTTCTTGGAAGATGGAACAGTTTTAGCCATATACTTGGTAATATTTAAACATTTTCCTTTATCTCAACTTTTTAAAACAAAAAAAAAAAAAGAAAAAACTCGTTTCTTAATTCACCGTGTATATATATATATATATATATATATATATATATATATATATATATATATATATATATATATATATACATACTCAATCTTCCATCTTCTATTCCCCATGTAGATAGCCCTTTCTCTTCAACCCAAAACCCATTTCTTCTCTCTTAACCCCAATTTTCTCTTCCTGTAGTTAGGATTTATTTTTTTCTCTCGTTGTTTAATTAATTGATAATTTTTGGTGATGGGCAATTACATTTCTTGCACCTTGGCTCCTCCTTTGATGAAGAACACAAGGGCAACACGCGTGATCTTCCCCACGGGTGAAGTGAAGCAATACAAGGAGCAAGTGATCAATGCCGCAGAGCTCATGATGGAGTGCCCCACTCACTTCTTAACCAACTCCAAGTCCCTACACATCGGACGCCGGTTTTCCCCTCTTGGCGCCGACGAGGAGTTGGAGTGTGGCAACGTCTATATCTTCTTCCCCATGAGAAGACTCAATTCCGTCGTCACCGCCGCCGACATGGCGATGCTTTTCATGGCTGCCAACATGGCCGCGAAGCGGATAACTAACGTCAAAGATTTAATGTCATGTGATCATTCGACAGAAGGCGTTGGAACAAATGATGATGTCCCAAGGTTGAGCTTGGAAGGGGTTGAGGTTGAGTCAGGGTTTCGGAATAGGTTTAGTTATTGTAGGTCAAGGAAGCCGGTGTTGGAAACCATCAACGAGGAACCCATTTGGTTAAGGTGAAGAAAAGTGAGAAAATAGATAGAGGTGGCCAAAACATCAATGTACGTAGGTACGTTAGTGGTAGAATTTGATTAATGATCATATACAAGAATTGTTATCTGATATTTAATTGACAGACTTTAGATTATAGAGAGTTGTGGTAGAGTCATATATATATATATATATATATATATATATATATATATATATATAATACACAACACTTTTGATCTTTATATAGAAAAAGTTTGATCTAGGAGGTGTATGGTGGCTTTGTACAAATTGAGTTTCAGAAAAATATAAAAATTGTATATGAGCGTATATTGACTTAAATTCTTCTCTCTTTAATTTTTTTCGGGGACGATCTAGATCTTTTATTGTTGTTTTCCGTCCTTTTCTTGTAGGTGGTGTGAAACAGACATAGATCATATATAGATTATATAGGCTATGACTGGTCTTTTCTTTTACAGAGATCTTATATACAATGTTTTGGAAAACCGGGGTTCATGATTGTAATTATAGTCATATCAATTATATTTGTTTGTAATCTTTTACTATATTACAAAATACAAGGAAGCTGTTGTTTCAAGTGTAGTCTTTCAAATGACAAGTACTCCATTTTGATTAGGTGTTTTTTTTATTTATTTTATTATTATAATGTAACCAAAGTAGAACTAATAGGAACTATAAAACTCTGGTTGTAAATATTTAACACTAATATTTAAGCTTGAAATCAGTGGCTAAGGTGAAATAACCACGCCCATTGCAGCGCATTAATATTAATGTTGGGTTTGACATTTGTTTTTCATTTTCAATGAGAATATTAATGTTGTGTGAATTGTTCAACCACATTTTTTTTTTATCAACTTGTTCAACCATTTTTGTGACTTGAATTAATGGTCTAGAAAAGTACTCTGGCGTAGGTGGGAGATCTAGACGAACCAATTGGAAAGTTGCAGCGCATAATAGAATGTTAATTAAGCTTGCAAGATACATTCACCGTGTGGACCATATAGAGCGAAATGAGAAGAGGAGTTGAGAATAGTCTTCTAGCTTACACTTGGCGTTTTAAATTAGAAGACCTTGTTTTCGTTTTTGAACGTTCGGTCTTAATTACTTGCACACGTTTCAACCAATAAATTAAACACTATTCATTCCTTACATCTCGAATTTAAAATGGGAAGAATAAGGGTAGTTTTTGCATCAAAACTTACTAATATTTAAACTTGTAATACATTGATCAGACTACATATTTATTCATCCTATTGAATTATAATTGAAGCACAATTTCATTATTAACTTATTTTGCTTTTAATTAGTGTTTTCCTTTTGTCCCAGTTGGTGTGAGTGTGTTAATTAGTGAGTTTTGGTTTTTGGTTAAGGTTTGATAACTTCAATCAATTTAATCACCTAAATGAAGTTCATTTTAATTTTGATAACAGTCGGTTAGGACTTAGAGTACCTGAAACTGAAATAATTAACTGGCAATATTAATGCTTACAACATCTTTAACTTAAGAACTCAATTTGTTAGGGTTTTAATTCTATTTTAGTGCGTCTTTTATTATCACATACTGTAAGTTAGACACTCATTAATTTTTACAGTTTTTAACTTATTTTCAGAGGGTCCCATTTTACTTATTTACTCACACAATAAATATCATTTAATTTAAATTTTTTTTTTCACAAGACTGCCACATTTGTTGCTAAGTTTCCATCTATATTCTATGTTTAAGAAAAGCGTAGGAACTTATTACTCTTGCGTAAAGCTATATAAATCATGTTAGGAATACACATAATGGGCTTGCCACTCCTATGGAAGAACCATAGAGAAAGGTTCGGTTCATATCGATCATGTTATAAGATCGATAATATTACTCCATAAAATTGTCCATTCAAACTCCCATCAAGAATTGAATAACTTTATCTTGTTGCCGAAACAATTTGGAGTTTCTCATCCCCAAACAAAACACATGCAACTGGAAAGGTGCATTGCGGAATGGGTCTACAGTATGCTGTTCAAGTATTTTACATAAACATGCATCTTAATTCCGTGAAATGCTATGAAACATTCAAGGTACCTAATCCAGATATTTCTTGTTGCAAGTCAGCAACTTGAATGAGATCACGGTTACATCATCGGCAAACACATCAAACAGCGTAATATTTTCAATAAAGTATAGGTTGTCTTCACAAGAATTTGCTTGTATTTTAGTGAATTTGTGTAATTTTATACTGACGTACAGTTATAAAATAATTCAAAATTTATAAGTATGGAATGAGATATTTTTTATATAAATAAAATTGGAAGGATGAAAAGCATATTTTTGAAAAGTTATAAAAAAAAATCTCAAAACAAATTTAATACATGTTTAAATTTACTTTAATGATCCATCTTTTCATATAAAATCACGTCAAATTAATCAAAATAATGCGAAAACAAATATTACTTGCCCTTCAACTTGCAATACCAAACATGCAGTTAAGAGTTGATGCGTTTGGGCGTTTGGCCAAGCCACCTACTTTGGTTTTTCCTCAACCAGTCATCATTCTCGTTAGTGTGGTCATTAATCACGTTTTGGCCGGAGGTCTTGTTTTCCACGTGGTTCGAGGAACCAACCGACGCAAGTTTCCACCAAAATATATCTATTACATTTATTTATAATTAAATAAAATTAGCGTGCACTGCATGGTCAGCAGTAGCAAAGTGAAAAAACAACCCAATTTTTTTTTCCTTTTTAAGTGTTTCTGAATAAGATAAGATAATGGTTAGTTTGTTTAAGTTTATTTAAAAAAAAATACTTTTAAATAAAAATAAGCAGATTCATGTTTTTATGAATAACAATATTTTGTTTTTATAATAAATAAATTCTATTTATTTCTTAAATATTTTAAAAAAAATACTTATTTTAAAATTAATTTTTTTAGATTTGAAGAAACTCACCCAACTTTATTCAAAGATGAATAAGTTTATTCAATGAAGACATGGCCCTTTTGAAGTCAACTTGTCCCTTTCCTATGTTACTTCTTACACAGAAGAGTTTAATTTATATAATTTCCTATGTTACTTCTTATAAATAGAAAGGGTTTATTCATATGTACTTGTTTCTCTTGGCTAAAACTCAGCATCAGTGCATCACATTCACTCGCACAGCACAGTACAGGAGCTCAAATATGGAGAAAGCAATTCAAAGACAGAGAGTCCTTCTTGATCATCTTCAACCCATTTCTTCAAGTTCAATTTTTTCTCAAACCCATCAATCTACAGATCTCTCAGTAAGTGGGTGTTTCATTGTTTTTCTTTTAAGTTTCTCTGTTTTTCAAAGTTGAGCTTTTCTGCCTCTGCTGCATGCAACTATGATTGATTTCTAATCTTCATGAGCTTAATTATGTTGTCTTGTTTATGTCAGTGCATGAATTTGATCCCTTGTTAACTAGTTCAAAAGTAACACATGGACCCACAAAATTTGGTGATTTCTAATAAATTTCAACAGATAAAATAGTGTATTGATGTATTCGATATAGTGTAAATTTTGTGATTTGTAATAAATTTCAACAGATAAAGAGAGAGTGTATAAATAGTGTGTTACTAGCATTTCTTCATTGAGGATTAAGTTTATTCATATTATTCTGAATCTGTCCTTCACTTTCTGAAGCATATGTGGAAATGTTTTACCCCTTTTTTAAGGCCTTTTCCCACTTCTTGTTAGGCTTCATTGTGTTTTGCTGGGAATTCTTCGCACGGTCAAATAGGTGGATCAGATGACGACGTGGTGATTGTAGCGTAAGTTTGCCTATATAAATCATCCTTTTGTGTGATTTCTAATTCGTTGTTTTGTGATAATAATCCAATTAGTCCTTGAAATATACGTGTTAATGTTGTTAGTCCGTAGAAGTAGGAATGCTCATAACCCTACTCGGTCTGAAGTATTTTTTGAGTGTTTGAGTTTAAAAAGTTAAATCCTATGCATTTTGAAGACAAATTTAAGTTGCATTTTGGGTTGAGATTATACTTTCGGTTGTCTAAATCTAGTTCAATGTCATATATTCTTTAAAAAAACTTTTTTTGAATAACATGATATTATAACAAATTATCATATATGGTAAGTTTATTGACTTTTACAATACTTATCTTAAAAAAAGATAGCATCGATTTGGTTGACAGAGTAGAAGTTTTTATACTTCTCATTAAACTCTATCTTATGTTGATATTATCTATCTTGAGATATATATCTTAAAATACACCTTAATTATATTTCTTCAATTTTATGATTTAACAATAAATAATGTTAAGGTTTGTATATTGTGTCAACAAATTGGGTTGATGATCATGTCTCAAATATTGTGGGTCTTAATTGGGTCGAGTTCGGATTTAAATAATGATCCTATCAAAATTTTGGATCAGGTAAAGACATGTAAATCCATGCCATGAACACCCTTACTTAGAAGATAAGAAATATTACATCCAAGGTCCCTGAACATACATATGATCCTCATGTTACTGAATATGTATTTTTGATTACTGTCAAATTAGCCCCTAAGGTCAAAGATTAATTTGACCGAGGAAATACACATTCATGGATAATTGGATATCATTCAAAGACTGGACTAGTTTGACTGACGCTATAATTTTATTACTATCATTCAAAGACTAGTTTGATGGACACTATATCATTCAGGGACAAATTTGACTATTTACTCTATGATTTTGCTAATGACATTAGTGAACCTTTAGCTTTAATTTCTCTGCAATAACCAGTGCATATCGTACTGCCATCTGCAAAGCAAAGCGTGGGGGCTTTAAGGATACCCTTCCAGATGACCTGCTTGCCACAGTTCTGAAGGTAATTCTTTGGTTTGATTAACTAATTAGTTAATAAAAAAAATATTGGAAAGAAAATTATTGTATAAAAAATGGTTTAGTGAACATTTATAATGGTTTATGATGGGAACATGTCAACCTTGAAATGTTTTGAGCTACTTTTGTTGATCAGTAGTTTATTTATTTATTTCTGTAGTTTCTAAACTATGAGTTTTCCTATAGGCTGTAATAGAGAAAACAAATGTGAACCCCGCAGAAGTTGGAGACATTGTTGTGGGCACTGTACTGGCACCTGGATCAGATAGAGGAATTGAGTGCAGAATGGCTGCCTTTTATGCAGGTTTCCCAGGTACATTTTGTAGTCTTCATTGAGCATGATTTATATGAAATTTCTTATTGACTTTACTGAATGTAGAAGTACTCATGAGGTGACTTCATTTGATTATGCTTGAAGTTAGTATGTATTTTAGCGCAATTTCTAATATGATGGATCTTCTTCATTTTTCAACCAGAGACGGTGCCTCTTCGAACTGTCAATAGGCAATGTTCATCTGGACTTCAGGCGGTTTCTGACGTAGCTGCTTATATAAAAGCTGGGTTCTATGACATTGGTCAGAATGAATCTAGACTGTGTACTAAAATGCCATGGCCTTGTTATTTCTTTGGCCTAATCTTCCTAATATTTGATGCAGGGATTGGGGCTGGATTGGAGTCTATGACAGTAGATCGTGTGAATAGGCTTCGCAACATTAACCCAAAGGTATGGTGAAATTGTATATTTTTATGTCCACATTTTCCGTTGAGGTATATTCCGCTTGACTTTTCATTATATTCACAGGTAGAAACCTTTGCAGAAGCCCGGGATTGTCTTCTTCCAATGGGAATTACTTCTGAGAATGTAGCGCAGCGTTATGGTGTGACAAGGCTAGAGCAAGATCAAGCTGCTGTGAGTATGACAAAAGTATTTAGTGTGCCAAGTATATATGAAAAAGATTATCAGAAAGCATGAACTTTTTAATTTGTATAATTAGGTTGAGTCTCATAAGCGTGCTGCAGCTGCAACAGCAGCTGGTAAGTTCAAAGAAGAAATTATTCCAGTTTCTACAAAGGTAGGTGCCAACTACCAAAATGAATTTTCCTATAGTATTAATAATGTTATTCTACTAATGATTTGTTTACAAAGTTTGTGGATCCTAAAACTGGAGTGGAGAAGAAAATTGTTGTTTCTGTCGATGATGGTATCCGGCCAAACACAAATTTAGCGGATTTGGCAAAGCTGAAGCCTGCATTCCAGAAAGATGGAACCACAACAGCAGGTACTAATTCATTAATTTTGTTACTCTGGGGGAAATCTTCTACCTTGTGAATATGTATGTATTTTTGTCTCTCTTTTTTCGATTTCAGGGAATGCTAGCCAAATTAGTGACGGTGCAGCAGCTGTGCTCCTCATGAAGAGAAGAGTGGCTGTGCAAAAGGGGCTTCCTATACTTGGAATCTTCAGGTACACAATAATAATGCATCCTCAAAGAAATTATTTTTAAATACAAGTCACATCAAATGTGAATCTAGACACAAACCTGCATCTGTCCTATAATGTGCACACCTCCTGCATTTATCCCTGAAGTACATGTTTTCTCAGTCCAACTCAATGTCTATAGAAGCTGCACTTTCAACTAGTAATTTTGATTAATTTTACACCAAATTAGAAGAAAGTTTTAGAAGTCAATTCAGTTTCTGAAAGTTATGTTTTAGATTAACATAAACTACTAACAAAACAGGCACGAAGATGTAGTGCTTCTGTACAATAAATACTTAACATTTAGCATTCTGCAGGAAAAGCGATTTAAATTGAGAAATATTCCTAGTTATATAAATGGGATACTTATTAGGTAATTGATCTGAAAAAGTTGTTGTAATAAAGGATAAGCAACGCTTGAAGCTGTGCTTATATGCTGAAAGGATATTTGAAATCAGTAACTCATAAATGTTACTCGGAAATCTATTCAAACATGGACCTAAACCGAAATCAGGCTTCTATTAAAACCTTATTCATTATTTTTTTTTTTTTATAATTTTACTTTGAAAACTTGAATTCATGTCACAAGTGAATTTTATTTTTCAGGAGTTTTGCTGCTGTTGGAGTAGATCCTGCAGTCATGGGTGTTGGCCCTGCTGTTGCTATCCCAGCTGCAGTGAAATCTGCTGGTCTTGAATTTGGAAACATTGACTTATTTGAAATCAATGAGGTAAAGGTTTTAACAGTTGGCATTATAGGTTCTATTTAGATAAACTTCTCCATAATCACTGATAGCCTATAGGAGAAGAAAATAAGAAGGCAAAATTCATTGAGTTTCTCTCATAAGCTAAAATCAACTTATGCACCTTAAGTTTTAGAGAAGGTAAATGTTAGAGCTTTTATAGAAGTCAAGTGCACAAGTTTATTTTAGCTTATAAAAGAAACTCAAAATTATTTTACCTTCTTATTTTCTTATCCTATAATTGCTCAGGGAGAAGTTTATTCAAACAAGGCTTTAACTAATAACTACTTTTTATTGCATATTTTCACTACTGCTAAGTCTAATTTCAAGTAATCTTGTACTGAGGATTTAGAAATATAATGGTCTTGTGTAGGCATTTGCATCTCAGTATGTTTATTGCCTGAAGAAATTGAGTCTTGATCCAAGAAAGGTTAATGTAAATGGCGGTGCCATTGCTCTTGGACATCCTTTGGGCGTTACAGGTGATGTTGAGATGTTTTCAGTCAGATTTTTAACTTACTTTTGCTTTATTATTTTCTTATTAAATGGAAGAGGTAATGCTAAAATCTTCAGAGAGGCACCTGCAACTGCAATCTTTATATTACTCTGGCGTGTTTGCTCATGTATTTTTCATCTTACGACAGGGACAAGCCATCTTACACTTCTACACTTCCAAATGAACAGATTTATTCTGTTCATCTTTCATGAACCTAATGCTTACTTTGTTGGTGAATTTACATGCTGCCATTTCAGGTGCACGCTGTGTTGCAACTTTGTTGAATGAGATGAAACGTCGTGGCAAGGATTGTCGCTATGGTGTAATCTCAATGTGCATAGGTGATTTCTTCTTTCGGCCTCTCTCCATCTCACACATACCAGTAAAAAGTTGAATATTTGAGAAAAAGTAAAAATTGAAGTCAAAATTAGTTTTGTAACAAATGCGTATCACTCAAAAGCTGGGAGATAAATTTTAAGAATACTTTCTAGGTTTGTAGGGCAAAATAGCAAATTAGTTCTTGTAAGTTGACACTAGTAGCCTGGTAGGTGTATAGCTAGCTTACAGAGAAGATGGCTAGGCTAGGAGCCATGTTTGGATAAACTTTTTCATAAGCACTTAGAATAGGAAAAAGTTAAAATCAGTTTTTGGAGAAGCTCAATAAAATCAGTTTCTTTCATAAACTAAAATTTACTTATGCATAAGTTAAAATTAGTTTATGAGAAAAATTTATTTCATTTTTCCTTCTTGTTTCTTCTACTATAAGTGTTTACAGAGAAAATTATCCAAATAGGGCCCTGACAGTTAAAGTACCTTGCCAAATAAGTTAGTGTATTTATTTCCAGAAAATGTGCTGTCTCGGAACAGGAAAAGAAAAGAAGCACAAGAAGAGAAGTTCTTACCTATAAAATTAAAAAATGGAACGGAAATGAGAACAGTGAGTAAAACTACTAGAAAAATTAAAATTAGTGATGAAACTAAGGAGGAAATAAACAGATTAAGAGTTCATGCATGGGAGAGTTTAGAGTGTCATTCCTTTCCTTTTTAACATTATTAAAATGTGCATCATTTCAGGGTCAGGTATGGGAGCTGCTGCTGTATTTGAAAGGGGAGACTTTTGAAGATTTGTGCAAGTTTAGAATAGTTCGTATAAATAACGATTTTTGTCACCGTATGCATGATATTAGACATCATTTGAAGTCTTTCTATTTAAAATTCAGCTTTGGTTGAAATGTTACAAAAAATTAAGTGTACAAAAATGTTTACAGAGAATTATGACTCAAAGATGGAGAGCAGAAACTATAGCATTGAGTTTGCTAACTCAATTTTGCCCTTGTAAGATGATAAGAAAATGAAACAAGGAAGATACAAAAATGTTAATGAACCCAAAATACATTTCTCGCGACTTAAGAGTTGATACCATATAGCCCAAGTAATTTGTGGGTAAAGTATAAAAATTGTCTATCCAGTATCCCATCTCCTTTCCCTTTTAGATTCTGTACTTGTTTTTGATTTTTAATTTAGCTTCTGGATTATGGTTTTAAATTTAATCATCTTACAACAAAAACCAAGTTTAGATAATTGAAACAAATTTTATTCAAATTGGAAAGTTTCATTTCAAAAAAATAATATAGGTTTCCACATTCAGAACCAACTTTAAAGTCCCCTAAATTAAATAGGGCATCTATTTAAAATTCGATTAGTTTAATTTAATTTAACACACCGAACAATAATGTGATGTTCACTTACACACACATAAATGTGACGTAAAATCGACTCATTCCGTCGTTCGTACGCTTAAAACCTCTAAAAACGACGTTGGGCATAGCATCGAATTGCTTTTGCAAGCACAGACTTGATTGTATCCTTCATCCAATCCAAAACGAAATCGACACAAACACAACAGATCGAAAATCCATAATGTTGTTGAGTAAGGAACAATAAAAATCTCTCTCATTTGTGTTTTCTTCTCTTCACGCATACCAACAAAACCTCTCTCTCTCTCTCTCTCTCTCTCTCTCTGTCATCGGAATCTCCAAAAATAATGGACAGCAAAACGCAGCAGTCCGAGAGTAAGCAAAACGACAACGACGAGGAAATTGCGCCAAAACGACAAGACCCTAACCCGTCGTCTGGCGGATGGGGCTTTTCGCCGCTCTCGTTTCTCTCCGATCTTCAGAAGGCCGCCGCTGTTGCCGCCGAAGAGATCTCTCGCAATGTGCGTTTCCAAACGACATAAATATGTGCCGTTTTGTTTATAATTTGGTTTCGATCCAATGAATGCATTCATTTCAATCTCTGACTTAGTTGTTTATTTGTTGGTATATATGTGTCTTTCCCTTTTTATTATCGTTTTAATTTTTTGCAATAATTTTATCATGAAATTGGGCTTATCGGAATTCTGAAATATGCTGCACTCGGTGTTTTCGGTCAATATTTTTTTTTACAATATAGTACACTTCGTCAGTGTGAGATTTTCTAGTAATACAAAGCATGTAGATTTTATTGTTTTTTTTTTTTTTTTTGGAGACTATATAAGGGTTATGCTTGGTTGTAGTGAAAATGGATAATGTGGGAAAGAGATTAATGCTTTATTTTTCCAATAAAATCTATCTTGATTGCTTGGAATAGATAATATTGAATGAAAAAGTAGAGGCATTAGTTATTTAGTTGTGGAAGATTATTAGGAAGAATGATTTAAGAAGACTAGATAAGGGTTATTTTTGGTTGCAGTAAAAAAGGGTATGTGGGAAAGAGATTGATGCTTTATTTCTTCTAATAGATCATATCTTAATTGCTTAAAATAGATAATATTGAATGAAAAAAGTAGAGGCATTAATACCTTGAAAATTATTTTGATTTGGAGGGTTGTGAACTTGTGAGGAAGAATCATTCGGAGGGTATCAAATTATTTGTTGTGAATTAGCGGTGTTTTGAAATGCAGGCTGCTGTAGTTGCAGAGACAGCATCAAAGAGCATTGCGGAGTTGCAAAATGAAGATGAAGATTCAAAATCTTCCAAAAAGGTTGAAGGGGCCGAAGGATCTGCAGATGAGAAGGAAAGTGACGATGAGGGTTCCAAACTGCGAAAATCTGCTCTGGAAAGATTGGAGAAAGCTAGTGAAGAGTCACTGCTTAGCCAGGCAAGCATAAATGGATACTTTCCCTTGGGGGGTGGGGGTGGGTTAATTTGCAATTTAGATGTTAGATTTTAATGGAGTTGAGCATCTAGCTCTACGCATATTATGCAGATTCATTCTCATGTCTTTGCTATGAATTAGCAAATATGCAGATTTTCTGTTCACTATCGCTTTTGCTCATCTTTTACACTGGTATTTTTTCTGCTGAGTGATGATTGAAACTTGTGCTATCTAGCTTCTAGAATATGCTCCTATAGGTATTCGCTCTTATAAGTTTGGTTTTGTCTCATGATTGTCATGAGTTGTGACTTGCGAGTGACATTGGTGGTGTAATTCCGTCATACTGTTCTATCAGGGAAAAATAATAATCCTGTATTTGTGAATGCAAATTGTGTGCTTTTAGATAGTATGTACTCATCCATTAAGCACTTATACCTGAGCTCCTTAATGTGTGTAGGGTTTGAAGGTTTTTGATAACTCTGTGGAGACTTTTGCTTCTGGGGCATGGAGTGCTTTAGGAAATGCATGGAGAGGGGGCACTGATTTTGTTCAGCGGTATAATTCATTGGTTTATTTATTTATTTTTATACTGACCCACATTAATTATGTAGATATTTTGATGATATGTTGATCATTGTTCTGGTGGTGATATGTTGATATTTTGATGGAGATAAACATCTATGCTACTTGAAAATATGTAGAATTCATTATTAAAAATACTTCAAATATAGTAATAGGAAAATGCTACAAGTTATGAAAGCTTTGGATTTGTTGAAAAAGCTTTTGTGAAGAGCATTTTTCTTGCACTCCCTCCTATTGGTGCCACATTATTTACAATTTCTGAGTTGGCAAGTTTTTTAGGCCATGCAACATGGTTATTTGCGGAGGGGGAGTGTAGAGAGGAGGTGGTTTGTCATTTTGGTTATTGTTGGCAGAGAAATAGTTTTCTCTGAGAAGCATAGGCTCTGGTGGTTCCTTGTAAGAGCTCAGGCTCTCCTTTCTACTTTCATTAATAATATTTGCTTATTTCTGGTGTTCTACCGATACTCTTTTTAGATCATTCAGCATTCCTCAAATTTCTGGTATAGATATATCAGTATTATGGTTGCATAAAACTTCTCTACTCTCTTTGCTTGCTTCAAATATGCTATATTTTTCTTCATTTTTTTCTTCCTGTCTTTGTATATTTAATTTATAGATCTTACTACTGTTGACTGAGAAAAATGTTTCATTTTTTAATTGAAACCACGACCTTTCTATACTTTGCTGCATTTTGTTCTTAGTATCCATTGATATTCATCGGAAGCCTTCTGTTGCCTCTAGTATTCCATCCAAGTCACTCAGCAAGGTTTAATTTTAGAATGCTATCATAAAAGATGCGGTTGTTTCTTATCATTCAACAATCTTTGTGTTTAAAGGCCATGAACCTGAATGATGTCCTTGTGTTCTGTAGGCTTGAGAATTCTGCAACAAATCTTTCAGGATCTCCAAAGCATGATGGGCCAGGAGCTGCAGCTGCTAATGCATCTTCTCTATTAGAGGTTTGAAAATTTGTCATTCTTTGTTTGATATTCATTATCGATAATTACAGATATACATGCGTATTTCTTCTATTCATTGTGCTACAGACAGGAAAAGCTTTTACTGCAAAGGGAATGCAAGTTCTTGAATATGTTGGTAAGGAGACAATGGAGTTATTAATCAGTGAAACTGGAATTGAGGTTGAGAAGGATAAAAAAGAAGGTGAAGAACAAAATGATGAGGATCAATTATTAGAGGAAGTGACTTTTGATCGATGCTTTTACATTTATGGAGGTCCAGAACAATTGGAGGTATTCTTATTGTCAAAAGATATAAAAAAATTCTCAAAATATCATTGCTGTATGTTATAGAATATCTTAGAGTATCTTAAATGATTTTCTTGAACCAACACGTATTAATCCCAGTGACAAGAAGCTTGGTCCCCCTTAAGCAAGGTCTCTGGTTTGAGTTTCAACTCATGTGAATGAATAAAATAGGTGCTAAGAGAGATTTTCTTCCTTAAGTGAGTCCATCCAGCTCAACTTGGATTAGCTAGGGGTCCAAAGTGGCTTCTAGATACTTAGGGTCCTAGACCAAAACGATCTCTTAGAAGTGGTTTCCTTTTTTAGTTTTGAATTAGAAGTCTAATATTAGTATGAGGAGGGTTGTGCATTGTATTGTATTCTATTGTTCAAGAATTTGTTCTCTTTTTTCCTCCATCTCCACCTAAATCCCTATAATTTCAATACTATCTTTTATGCATTAAACTGTGCTATTTTTAGATTTTGGTTTAACAAATTATTTCATATGCAATACTCAGGAACTGGAGGCTTTGTCTAGTCATTATGCCTTGTTATTTAACCGAAGAAAAACAAAGTTATCGGCTGAGCAGAAGTCTGTATATGATGGGAAGCTTAAAGAAGTCCAACAAATATTTAATTTGAGTACTGAAATTGATAGAAGCAATGATGATTCAAACAAAGGAAAGACAATAAAGAAAGGAAATGAGGGAAGCAGTGATGAGATGAAGAATTTACACGATTCTAGTGTTGGCAAGGCTGCTGAAATGGCTGCAGGGTAATTTAACTAGCCTCATAATTATTGATGTTTTATTCACCTAACATTGCTGCCATAGATTTGAGTTTAAAGAGTTCCATTTCTGATATGCTAAACTATTACAATTCTATGAACCAAAAGAATGATTACAGTTCGATCTGCAAGGATGTAAAAGTATGGGCTTAGAAACTCTCGTGTTGATAATTTGGATGTTTGTATGCAGGATAAGATAGATAACATGTAATTATGGGCACATGATTAGTAAAAGCAAACCAAGTTTGAATGTGTTTGTCTATTACTTTACTACAAGTGTCATGAGCCAACTATCCCAAAAGCCATTAGGTGAAGAGAAGACCCATGAATGGTTTTACTTTAAATCTAACGCATGCCCTCACATGCAAGAGCCCTTTGGATAATAATGCGCAGCTACACTTGGTCTATATTTGCACTTATTATTAGAATGTAGGGTGATAGGCAAGGATCGAATCTAAACCACTTGGCCACAAAGGCTCTGATTTGTCACGTGCAAACTATTCCAAAAGCTTAAATGATTTCATATAATATATAATATTACATCTCTTTAATTTCTTACTCACTCCCACATTATGATCCTGGTCTTTCTGAGTGGTTCTGATCATTATGCAGGTTCACCATTTACACATATAGATTAATGAAGCCTGCTTCACTTCACTATATTATATGCTATATGTGATGCCTTCTTACCTGTTGCAGTTTCACTAACGCCTTGGCTGGACTAGCTGCTAATGATATATTTCAGAGAACTAATGCAAGATTGGAATCTCTTCATTCTGAGGGAGTTCACGTACGAGAAAATATTACAGAATTTGTGGGCAAAATTTATTCTTATTCTCATAAAAGTGAGTAAAATGGTGCTGCTTTTCTTTGCAGAGACTATCTGAAATGTGCTGTTTTGCGGTGTCTCAACTTCTGGTGTTGGGCAAATCCATCATTTCTCGTGCCAACAACACTGAGGATGAAGCTGATGATGATAAGGCAAACATTGAGTGGCCCGAAGATGTTTCCGCAAAAGCTAATATCATAAGAATAAATGCCCAAACCATGATTGGATATGTGGAAGCAGTTTCCAACAGTTTCATTACAGGTTGGTTGCCTACTGATTCCACCCTTTATCATCATCACATATTAAAGTATATCCATTGTATTTGTATGCCACGAATTTCGATCATTCTATGCTCACTTAGGTTTACCATTTGGCGCTTATGATGTATTTATCAGGCATATCTGATGTAACTGAGGCCTATCAAGCTGCCATTAAAGCTGTTACTTCTGAGTCTCTTCCAGTTGTTACCCAGAAATCAGTTCAGGAAAAAGCCAGTGCCTTCTCTGAGCACCTTCGAGCTGATCAAACCACAGCGGTTTGCAAAATCCAGGATGGGATGCAATTTTTAGCTCACGTTCTCATTTCAACCTCTATGAATGCTGCTTGAACACCAATGTTCCTATTTGTAAATAGTCAGTTTAATTAGAAAAGTGATACCACTCAACTATGCTTAGTTTATTTCGACCGTGCAGTGATGATTGAACGTTACTCGGTCTTACTAGTGTTTGAACTGGGGCAAATTTGTCCTGTTAAATTGATTCATGCCAGCTTGTTTTATTCTTTAATTCCTAAAACTGTAGAAACTGTCGTATTTTCTTCAAATCAAATATCACTTTTTTTTTTTTTTGATCAACAAAAATACTATATATATATATATATATATATATATATAAAACAGTACAAGGAGTACTGATGGAGATACAAAACAGCGGATACAAAAGAGAACTTCGAAGGCTTTATAACCAAGCCTACGAAGGTCTCACAGATCACGCAAGAAAGAAAGAACAAACAAAATACAATTGAAATTAGCCCCTCCCCAAAGGTACAAAACATTGCCTCAAATTACTAGACCAAAAGTGAAAAGGTGTGTCAAAACCATCCTCTAGATTCCTTAACCAAGACAAGCAGAAGAAAATAGCATCTTCCAAAAGTTTGTGACCGTTATAGGGTTCATTGTGAAAAAGAATGTGGTTTCTGTGGTTCCACGTACACCATGTCAGAGCTGACCACCAAGTAAGCCACCTAGATAGGTGTTTCCCCCGTAGATGACAGAAGGAGAATTGTCTGAAATGCTCCTTTGGGGTAGAGGAGTATACCCCTATCATACCTACCCAAGCCCAAGATTCCCACCACAGAGGTAAGATATTAGGGCAGCTAAAAAATAAATGTGACGCATCTTCCTCAGAATTGTTGCAAAACGGGCAGAGGGTATCTGGTATATGTATGTTTCTTCTCCTGAGATTATTCCTTGTAGGTAATCTATCCTTCAACAATCTCCATAGAAAGCAGGCTACTTTGGGTGGGATTTTCAATTTCCATATGCTGCTGAATACCTCATCCTTAAGGTTACAATTCAGGTTTTTGCTGAGCATATAGTAGGCACTTTTCACCGAATATTGACCACTGGATTCACCCAACCAGATCCAAGAGTCTGATAGCTGTGGGTTGATTACCAACCCCTGAAAATCTTCCAAGAATTTTATAGCCATCGGAATTTCACATTCTCTAAACGGCCTTCTCCATTGTAGCTGCCATTCCCACCCTTGTTGATGTTGGGAAACCATCTGTTGTATGAGATGTTTTTTTTGTTGTGAAATCTGGAAAAGTCTAGGATATGTTTCTTTGAAAGATGTTCGATGTTCATTCCACGAATCTTCCCAAAAAAGTGTCTTATCATCATTACCAATCTTCCATCTAATTCCAGTAAAGAACCAGCCATCAAACTGTGCAGACCCATAGAGCAGAGATAAATCCCTCCACCATATAGAGGCTGTTGGTAGCCTGGAGGAGACCTGTAGATGCCTCCAATCTCCATATTTGGATTCCAGAATTTTAACCCATAGGGTTCCTGAATGGTGAAAAAAATTCCAGCACCATTTTCCTAGCAGCTCCTAATTAAAGAGCTTTAAATTTTTGATGCCCAACCCTCCCTCCTCCTTTGGAAGGCACACTGATTCCCATTTCACCCATGAAATTTTCTTCTGGTCATGGTTAGAGCCCCACAAGAACCTCCTCTGTAACCTTTCCAGTTTCGTTACAACCTGCGACGGTACCCTGAAAAAAGAAAGAAAGAAAATAGGGATAGAATTGAGAACAGCTTTAATAAGTGTAACCCTACCCCCAAATGAGAGGTATTTGTGTTTCCACATGGCTAATTTTCTCTCACACTTTTTGATGATTGGTCCCCAAGTTGACCCCCGCCTCGGATTTGCCCCTATAGGTACACCTAAATAGGGAAAAGGTACAGCCATAACACCACAATTCAGGAAGCCAGCAGCTGCAGCTACCCACTGATCATCCACCCCAAAAGCAGCGGTTACTTTTATCACAATTTAACTTCAAACCCGACACCAGCTCAAAGCTTTTTAACAATACCTTTAAGGTTTTGACATTTGTTGTAGTTGCTTTCCCAAAGAATATGGTGTCATCTGCATATTGCAGGATGCTGACATCAATATCTTTGAACCCCACATTAAAACCTTCATACAAACCCTTTGATTGTGCCTCTCTAAGCATCCCAGTGAGTCCTTCAGCTGCAATGTTGAACAAAAAAGGAGCCAAAGGATCACCTTGTCTAAGGCCTCTATGGGGCTGAAATTTTGTGGTTGGACTTCCGTTTACCAGGATAGATATGGTAGCTGATGATAAACACCCCTTAATCCAGGATATCCATCTGTCACTAAAACCCATTCTCTTCATCATATACAAGAGGAAATCCCAGCTTACAGAGTCATATGCTTTTTCAAAATCTACCTTGAAGATCATGCAGGGTTTATTGCTCCTTTTAGCCTCCTCAACAACCTCATTTGCAATAGTGACACTATGCAATAGTTGTCTTCCCTCAATGAAGCCCGATTGTCTTTCATCTATGATGATAGGCATGACCTTTTTCAACCTGTTGGCCAGCAGCTTTGCCACAATTTTATAAATACAGCCTATAAGGGAGATAGGCCTATATTGGTGTAGGCTTTGTGGATCCAAAATCTTAGGGATCAAGGCTATGAAAGATGCGTTCAATCCTTTTGGAAATGTAGCATTTGCATGGAATTCATCCAGAAAACGAAATAAATCAGGCTTCAATATCTCCCAGAAAGTCTTTATGAATTTAAAATTGAACCCATCCGCCCCCGGGCTTTTATCACTTCCACAACTCCACACAACTTCTTTTATTTCTGATGGCTCAAAGGAGGCCGACAAAGCACAGTTATGTTGTGGATCCAGAGAAGTAAAGTGAACCCCATCTAGTCTAGGTCTTACAGCATGTAGTTCTTGATAGCTGGCTTTGAAGAATTGTCGGATCTCCTCTTTGACCCTTACTGGTTCATGTATCCATCTACCATCAATTTGAGTTCCTTGTAATGAATTTTTCCTGGGTTTCCAATTGGCAGCCAGGTGAAAAAAACGTGAATTACAATCACCCTCCTTGATCCATTTGGACCTGGATTTTTGTCTTAGTAGAGATGCATTTGCATTTGCAGCCATCCAAAGTTGCTCCTGAAGTTGTTTCCTTCTAGATATTTCAGCTTCAGACAGTTGTCTAGTTTCAGATTGTACCTCCAGGTTATTCATTTCCCGTTGTATAGATGTGATCTTGAGCTGAATGTTTCCATATTGTTCTTTATTCCAGATCTTCAATTTCTGTTTCAGCAGTTTGAGCTTCTCCTTTAGGGTAAAACCCCCCCACCCATGACCCCTATATGAATTCCACGCCTCAGCTATAACCTTAGGGAGAGATTTGTCCCGCAACCAACAATCAAGGAATCTGAAGGGCTTAGGACCCCAGTCAACCTGTGAAGATTTTAACAAAATAGGGCAGTGATCTGAATAGTTGCGTTCCAAAGCTATTTGATAGCACCCCTGCCATAGGTTCAACCAATCAGCTGAAATAAAAGCCCTATCCAATTTGCTTTTGGCTAACCCATTGGGTCTATACCATGTGAATTTTCTCCCTATTCTAGGAGCCTCCTCCACTTCTAGTTCTGTGATCCAATCATTGAAATCCTTAAGGGTTCCTCCATGTTGATAATTCTGAGCCACACCCGACCTTTCTGATGATTTTCTAATGTGATTAAAATCTCCAATAATGCACCATAGGTCTGTAACAGAAGCTCTCCTCAGCTGTTTGATTTCCTCCCACAAAGCTTTTTTCAGAGATGCATCACAAGGTGAATACACATTAATTATTGTAATTTTTTTGTTTTCAGGCAGTAGAATCCCTTCCAAGTATATATATCCGCTACCTTGCAACCTTTTTTCAACCTGAAACGATTCCTCACACCAGATGCATAGCAGTCCTCCAGCCTTGTTAACAGCAGGCTGAAATTCCCAGGCTACGTTTGAGTCACCCTACAGAGCTTGGCAAATAACCTTTGTTATTATTTCTTTCTTAGTTTCTTGCAGAAATAACAGATCAACCTGTTCTTTCCCTACCAATCTTCTAATTGAGTTCCATTTGACCCCCCTCCCCAAGCCCCTCGTGTTGTAAGATAGGATCTTCATGGTTTCACTTGCTCTTTCCCCCTCCTAGAAGTCTCCCCTTTTTCTGATGTCTCCAAGGCCAACATTTTGCTAATAATATCCTCCTTAGTGTGTGTAGTTACTCCAAATTGTTGAGCCATTGTCCAGAAGGCATCTTGTGTAGGCGTAGTGAAGCTTGAAATAGAGTCTGTGTCTGTATCTACCAGTTGCTTTAAACCCACCTCTTTACTGCCTCCTTTTGATCCGCTATCACCCCCAGGCTTAATGGGTGATATGTGTCTAAGTAATAAGGTAAATTGTTGATTCCCCATATTAACAATAGGTGTTTGAACGTTTTTGCTGTTGGAGCCCACTTTTTGATCCCAAGTGTCGTTCCCTTCTGGTAGATTTCTATTATCATGCAAATTCTGCTCCCTGTGCTTCCCTCCTCTATGTCTTGAGTAAACCTTCCATTGAGGCCCAATACAATTTAGGCCCATCATGTTGCTTGTTGTGTTACCTTCCAGAGTAGAAATATCACCATGCGTGCTGGGCCCCTCGTAGACCTTTAGATCGTTATTCACAAAGTTCCCTTCACTTTCTTTTCTTTCTATACATGTCGTACCTAGTGGGCCCTTCTCTGTACCATAGTTTCCTATATTCTGAGGAAGCTGGTGTGATACAGGCGATGTAGACCGACTATCCGTACCTTCAATACCTCCATATTCGTTTTGACCCGCTGAGACACAACATCCATGTTGGTCACCTAAGCTAGCAGTACATAAAGCCTGGACAGTTGGTGACCTGGTTTTGTCAAAAGTATCGTCAACAACTTCCAAGGCTCTGCTACTGCTGTTTTCGCAGTCATGAGCGTGGTCATTTACCACAGGATCCTGCCCCGTACCATCGAGCAAGGACCGTTGGTCCTCCAACTGCTGATGAGTAGCAGTTTGAATTTTTTCCGACACCACCGTTGCTTCCGCTGCCGTGAGAGTCGTCGGGCGATAGTTGTCCTCCGACGCCTCAGAAGCAACCTCCATGCTATCGAGGGATGTAATTTCATCGGAGGAATCTGCCAAGCACCGCCTTTTGCACACGCATCTGACCGAGGTTGCGTTTGACTCCTCTGTGATATAAATCGGATATTCGATTCCGTTTATAGTAGCCACCATATTATGCTTAATGATGGGGGTCCACGGAGTTTTGATGAGTACGCGAGCTCGGTCCAGGCGTTGCAGGTCGTCCGTTTCGTCGTCCACTTCTATCATGTCGCAGATAGCTGCAACTATCTTAGCCAAATTTATGGCATCCCAAGCATGGAGAGGAACACCCCAACACAGAACCCAGACCAAACGGTAAGCAGGCTTCAAGGATGGCTGCCACTTCTCCAAAGATTGGAAAATTGACAGGCCATGTACCTCTTCTCCTTGACTAAAATCGTGTGCTTTGGAATCACTTAGCCCCATTAACAACACCATATCTTCACCAAAATATCTAGGTTTAATATCCTCTTCTCCTTCCCACCCCATTTCCTCTTCCAACCTATCAAACAGTTTTAACTTGCTCAGTCTACCGACCCATGCGTCCTTTAGCCACTGTTTGCTTTCAACCTGTACGTCGAACTGTATGGTAGATGAAGAGGACTTAGTGATGTCTGCAGCATGCTTTGGGTACCACCGATTGTGAACATGTTGGTGAGATTTAGTGACCGCCTGAGCATATGTTGTTCTCTGGAGAGGTTGTCGTGTATGTGGTGTGAAGTTTCTGAAACCGATATCTGCCCTACCATCAGTGTTGCGTGGTTGATGTCCTTCATATGCCACTGCCTTCCCTTTCAGCGTAGTAATGCGGCTTTCTCTTTCATGTTTTGGGATGTTCGCGTGTAACTTAATGCCTCCGATCATTAAGTTATCCAGGGCTCTTTCGAGGTTCAAAATGTTCTTTACACCTTTGAACGTCACAAAGCCATACCTTCTTCCTTCTCTGTTTCTCTTTCTGGCAATAAAAACCTACCTAACGTCTCCCCATTTTTTAAAAATATGCCACAACTCCTCCTCCCCAATGTCCTCCGGAAATCGAGTAATGTAAAACGATGATACATCCTCGTGGTTTCTCCAGTTGAGGGTTCGTTTAAAACCACTGCGTGCCGTCGCCGGAACCGCAACGTGATGGCTGTACCTAACCCCGTTGTACTTATAACTATGTGTGTGACCCGCCCTACCCGCCCCAGTGTATCGCTCTCTAGCTCTCTCTCTCTCTCTCATATTATGCTCCTATATGCTCTTCTTATTTTAGTTGTTGCTGCTATTAACTCTTTACTCTGTTTAGAAGGTTGCTTGTGTAGTTTTTATGTATAGTATAGTAGAGTAGAGAAATAGTTAATCAAATATCACTTCACATAATCCATATGGACTTTTCTCATTTCATATATGTACATCTATCATAACATTTTCCAAATCATTCATGTTATTAATTTAAAGCAACCTAGAGGTTGATATTAGTAATATATTGAATATTCTGCCACCCTTAAGTCGAGCTATTCCTTATGTATTTATCAGTGGACTATTCTATTCTAGCGGTTATTCATGTTTTCGAGAATCCACCACAATATTGTCCCCGTTTCATACCATTCTTCTAAAGTCTAGTCCAACCTTACATTTGCTCCTTTTAGGGTCAGTTTCCACATATTGATATTGATAACTATGCAATTAGTGGTCATTCTAATTAATTGAAACTCACTCCAAAGTAATCATAGCATAAAAAAAGTTACTTTCACATTACTTTAGCTTGTGTCTTGAAATGCGTGTTTTTCCGTTGAACATTAGTTTAAACGCTTAATCAACACTAACACAGCCATGTGATAGTGATTAGGATACATATTTTATTTTTATCGATAAATATGATAAATATTAGTTTTTGTTAGAAATATTATTGATTAGGATACATGTGATAGTGGTGATGTGAATTACAATTAGATTCAAGTAGTAGTGTCTAGGTGGATTATTGTTAGCCAATTCAACACTTAACAGAAGTTACTAATAATATGAACAAAATTTTATGACTTTTAAAATATTATTGTTTCAAATAAAACAGAAATATATTAGTGACTATGATCAAATTTTAAATTATTTATTAGAACCAAAAATTTATTGAAACTTATTTTGTACCATATTGTGTGAGTGTCTTATAAAATCCAACAAATTTATTATATATAATATTATATAATTCTTCTAGAAAATATATTATGCAATTAAATAATAATAATATACTGATATTTACACTATTTTTATATTAAAAAATTTTGGTGAATTAGATCACGAGATTCAAAATATATTTATAGAAGTAGTTACAGTCAGATTTTTAAATTAGCAACAAAAATTAAACTCACGTTCTTGAGAAATATAAGTTAATTATTTACCAATTAAACCAACTTTTATTGGTCTAATATTTACACTATTAATTAATGCATTCTAATTAGTTTTTCTTTTTCTTTTAAGAGCTCTAATTTATATACGCTGACGAGTCTTTTTTGTATATGGGGCAATGCAATAAAATCCTTACTCAGTCTGACAGTCACATGTTGGTGACGAGAAATTGTGAAGTTGCTGCGGTCCCACTTTTAATATGTTGTACACATTTGTCTTTCATGCAATTGCAATTCAGGTTCACGTTTTTGCTGCATTCACCCTTCAATGAGAAAGTACTAGAAAACATGTCCAGATTCTATGTATTTCAGGATTAAACCCACACAATAAGAAACAACAATAATAAGCAAAATTAAACTTGTGTTCTTCCCACAACTAAAACTAAGACTCTAGTTATTTGCAAGTATAAGGAATATCTAGCTATGGGAGACATTGATCCAGCTTTTATACAATCCACAGAACACCGTCCCAAAGCAAAGGTGGTGGAATTTAGAGAGATTCCAGTGATAGACCTTTCAGAAGGTAGAAAAGAATTACTCATTTCAGAAATTGGCAAAGCATGTGAGGAGTGGGGATTTTTCCAAGTAATAAATCATGGGGTACCCTTTGAGATTAGTAGAGAGGTTGAGATTGTCGCCAAGAAGTTCTTTGAGACGAGCTTAGAGGAGAAGAAGAAAGTGAAAAGAGATGAATTTAATGCAATGGGGTACCATGATGGGGAGCACACCAAGAACGTGAGAGACTGGAAAGAGGTGTTTGATTACCTTGTTGAAAACACTGCACAAGTCCCATCTTCCCATGAGCCAAATGATATGGATTTGAGGACTCTCAACAACCAATGGCCCCAAAACTCTCCTCATTTTAGGTAATCTTAATGAGTTCAATGTCAATTTCATTCTTGAAATTGAGATTTCTTATGTTATCAATTGGTTTGTGATAGTGTGAAATAGAAAATTTAATCCTTGTTTTTGTTTGGTAGTAAATAATAATCAATCAATTTATTTGCTAACTCTGAAATTGGTACAAATTTTCAATTCAGTTCTTCAGTGTTGTAACAAAGTATATTTAGCAGCATTGGTCAATGAATTTGGTCCTCAACACATACTAACATCAGGGTAGTGTCAAATTGGTTTTTTTTAGCCATCATAATTAGGGCCCTTGACTCATTGATGATAACTTGGAGGTGTTTCTGCATGTTTAAGTCCTTTAGGCCGACTATAAAACTAATTCTTAGTGTGTAATTTAGCCACAAAAAGCTTCATGCCCCTCTTCAAGGATGTGTTCTGCCAAACTTGGGTCATCCCCACTAAAGATAAAATTGATTGAAGATTACTACGGTGAGAAATTAAATTCGGTGAGAAATTAAATTTGGTTCTTTGTTAAATGTAAAAGGACCAAATTACCTGTTTCGTAGTTAAGGATCAAGTTCATTGTTGGCACCAATTTCATGACAAAATTGATGTTTTACTCTGGTGTTAATCATGCAAATGATCAAAAGGAACAAAAGAATAGAATTTATTTTGACACACAATAGAGATTGTTCTACACCAACATAACTCATATATAGGATCATGTATACTCTAGTTCGATTTGACAATAATTATTTAAAATCAAGATGAAACTTGCACATTTCAAAACTAAATTCGGCAAGAGAAATATTCACGGGTTGAAGATTATGTTTCATTAGGGAAACATTGAAAGAGTATGCTCGAGAAGTGGAAAAGCTAACTTACAAGTTGTTGGAGCTGATTTCACAGAGCTTGGGTTTGGCTGCTGACAAATTCCATGGCTGTTTCAAGAACCAACTCAGCATGGTTCGACTCAATTACTATCCCCCATGCCCTTTCCCTGACCTGGCACTTGGTGTTGGTCGCCACAAGGATTCCAGTGCTTTAACTGTGCTTGCCCAAGATGATGTTGGAGGATTACAAGTTAAGAGAAAATCAGATGGAGAATGGATTCCTGTTAAACCTACCCCAAATGCATTTATTATCAATGTGGGGGATATAGTTCAGGTATGTTATTATTACATGGTTTGTTAACATCAACTCTTGAAGTATTACCCTTTCTCCTAAATGGTCCCTAAAGTCAAAAAAATACTTAAGTAGTCAAGTATTTGAAATCATTCTAATTAGTCTTCCAAATGTAAAAGAATCTTCAAATTGGTTCTTAAACTTTACTCAAATATGTCAACTTAAGGACTAAATTGATACATGTTCAACGCTTTGGAGATTACTTAGAATAGTTTTATTAATTTAGGGACAACTTAAGAGAGATTATAATACTTTGAGGACAACATTGGTGTCAAAATGTACTAAATGATTGGTTTTTTTTCCCACAAAATGATATTCTATTGTTAGTTTCTTAAAATTAGTCGTTCATAGGCTGATGTGAACAATTATTATGTAATATGCTTTAGCTTTAGTCATCAATTGAGGACAATATAATTGGTTCAATCTAAATACTTAGGCCAATCTAAATGCTTTAGCTTTACTCCTTCATGGTTGAATTGGTTCAATATAAATGCTTAGGCCAATGGTGGGGGTTACTTTTGCAGGTTTGGAGCAATGACAAGTACGAGAGTGTGGAGCACAGGGTGGTGGTGAATACAGAAAAGGAAAGGTTTTCAATTCCATTTTTCTTTTTCCCAGCTCACCATGTTATGGTGAAGCCTGCCGAGGAGCTGGTAAATGAGCAAAATCCAGCAAGATATAGAGAATACAACTATGGTAAGTTCTTTGCCAACAGAAACCGGAGTGATTTCAAGAAGCGTGATGTGGAGAATATCCAAATTCATCACTTCAGGATCTTGGATGAGGCATTCTCAACATCATCCATATCTGAGCATAACTAGTTCTGCTAGTTCCATCATTTCAAATCCAAACAAAATTGTGTTGGTTCGATTCTGTCAATGAATAATAAAATATGGAGCTCTAGTAAGTGGCGGATCTATTCATGTGTGAGAGTGTGCACATGCACCTCCTCACTTAAAAAAAAATTACATACAATTATGTAATATTTTTATATTTTATCTCCCTTAATTTTATATATTTGAATTTACTATTTTCATGTTTTTATATTTTCATATTTTATACTCTTTAATTTTATATATTTGAACTCACTATTTGAATCCACTATTTATTTGTTCCACTGACTCCAGGGTCCTAGATCCGCCACTAGTTCTAGTATGTGTTGTTCTTTAAATTTTTCTTCTATATAAAGAGTTCAAGACATGGACTAGTGTAAGTTGTAGTGAGTATATGGTAACACCTTAGAAATCCTGGTTGAGTATGAAATCACTGTGAAATCAATACAAATATTGAGTATGCTCAGATAATTGCGCAGAGTTATGGTGAACCCTGAAAAGGAAAGGCTTTCATATCATATCCCTTCTTTCTCATGGTTTGGAGGAACCATGGTACAGCCTTTACAAATGAGCAAAACCCTGCCAAATACAGACCTTACAATTGGGGGAAGTTCTTTGTTACGAGAAGCATAGTAATTTCATGAAAATGTTGAAAACATCCAAATACATCATTTCAGGATTAATTATATACAGCATTTTGCAATAATGTTGTAATCAAGACCCCCAAAAGGAACATGATAAGTAGGATCTTCTTTATCCAGCTAGGATTATAAATAAGATCGATCGGGCATGCTGATAATGTATTACTATCTTGAATAAGGAGCTTTAATTTGGCTCATAAATAATTTCAATTTCTGAATATTATTAGCTAGTGACCCCAGGTAGGCGCGACTCCCTCCCGTGCGACTTTGCAATCCGTTTTACCCCCTATAAATATCCCAAATTCACATTATTGGCTTAGAATATTATTAGCTAGTGACCTAGATTATTTTTGAAAATTAGTTGCATTTCAAATTTAAAAAAAAATTATGATAATATAATTATTAAATTAGCGATATAGTTAGTTAGCTGTTGAGGACATTATTGGCTTAGAATATTATTAGTTAGTGACCTAGGTTATTTTTGAAGGTTAGTTGTATTTCAAATTTAAAATAAATCATGATAATATGATTATTAAATTAGCGATATAGTTAGTTTTCTATTGAGGACATTATTGACTTAGAATATTATTAGTTAGTAACCTAGGTTATTTTTTAAGGTTAGTTGTATTTCAAATTTAAAATAAATCATGATAATATGATTATTAATTTAGCGATACAATTAGTTATATG
>PYAF01001975.1:877017-896949 GCA_007407185.1 Glycine tomentella
ATGATAATATGATTATTAAATTAGCGATACAATTGATTATCAGTTGAAGACATTATTGGCTTAGAATATTATTAGTTAGTGACCTAGGTTATTTTTGAAATTTGAAAGTTTATTGTATTTCAAATTTAAAATAAATCATGATAATATGATTATTAAATTAACGATATAGTTAGTTATCTGTTGAGGACATTATTGACTTAAAATATTATTAATTAGTGGCCTAGGTTATTTTTGAAAATTAGTTGTATTTCAAATTTTTAAAAAATTATGATAATATAATTATTAAATTTTAGCGATATAGTTAGTTATTTGTTGAGCAAATTTTTTAATTAAAATATTATTAGTTGGTGTCTTTTTTTTTAATTTTTTTTTGTATTTCAAATTTTAAATAATAAATTTGGGGGTATTTATAAAGGGGGTAAAACAGACGGTAGAGTCGCACATGGAGGAGGCACAACAGGATGCAGAGTCGTGCCAGGGGAGGGAAACGTGTTTAGTTGCGTTTTATGGGGCGCAACCGGTCACACCTTCTGGGGACGCGATAGGGAAACGTGTTTAGTTGCGTTTTATGGGGCACGACTAACTATCATAAATACTTCTAAAAATATCCAAAATTCGTAATTATTTTTAAAAAAACAATATATTAATTTTTTTACCCAGGTAGGAGAGATAAAACTTTTTCAAAATTTAATTATAATTATTAAATGAGCTTTAAAAAGTAAAATCGGACCCGAATAGAAGTATCTGAAGAAGGAAGAATCGTGGAATCTTCATGCAATGCTTCTTCCCATTTTCACACTTTGTTAACACTTAATTTTCTGATCCCAATCTCGTTAAGCTTCTAGTAACAACACAAAATGAGCGCCATCTCTTTCAGTTCCATCCATTTTCACACTTGGAAAAACCCCAAGGTAATCTTTTTTTTTTTTTGTAAAATGTTGCCACACAATGTTTCGTTAGTAATTATTAGTATGCAGGACACGATTTTGTTTGGATTCTGTTACTTTTTTCTTATTCTTCTTTTGTGGGTAAATGAGTTTTATGTTGTTGTTGTTGGTATTTTTCAGGGGTTTGGAAAGGCGAGAAAACAACCACATGGGAAGCTACTTGTTAAGTGTTCCAGCCAGAGTGGGAACCCATCTTCTTCGCAAAATGCGGTCCGTGTTGGTGTTCTTGGAGCTAGTGGCTACACTGGTTCTGAGGTAAGTTACATGGCACATAATGGTTCTAAGTGTGCTTTCTTGGTTTGGCATGCAGAATGGTTGGAAGATGGAAAATTAGTAAAGAGGACCGAGTAAAATTCATTTTCAACCCTAGTTATGGCTTTCAGTGAGAATGAGTTATAATCAAGGTTAATTTCGGCCCAAAGCCCCAAATGTCAAGGTTTCTGGATCTCTACGACCATAACTGTGGCTACGTTGACTACATTTGTCTACAATTTCCCACAATTTCTAGTCTTGTGATGAAACCGTGACTGAGATCGCAATTTAAAACTTTGGTTATATTTAATTTCTTGATTTTTGGTTGTGCTTTTGGTGTATACAACTCAAGTGTAAACTGTGAAGCAACTTTTGTTCCAAATTGTTTGCATTACCAATTTCCATGTACTTACCCTAGCAAGTTGATGTCACTGTCATTTTTTATCTGGTGTTACTGTGTTGTGAGATTGTGATACTTTTTTGGTTAGGTTCTGCGACTCTTGGCAAATCATCCGCAGTTTGGGATTGCACTGATGACTGCTGATAGGAAAGCTGGGCAGCCAATCTCTTCCGTGTTCCCACATTTGAGCACTTGGGTATGGCTGGTTTTAGAAATGATGCGTATTTAAAAAGATACTTTCATTCATTTTTAGTTAGTTTTTTTTTTTTTTATTATTGAGGATATGGTGTGCTATCGCCTATCTGTTTTGCTTCTTCTAAGTGAAATTTTGGAACCTTTTCTATGATGATGATAGAGGTTGTTGATATTCTCAGTCATCATTTTCTTGAGCAATCCTCATGGCATGATTATGAAATATGCATGTTGATGCACTGTTATGTAAATTACATAATTTGAACTTAACCCATGTTTGCAGGACTTGCCAGATTTGATTGCAATAAAGGATGCAAACTTTTCTGATGTGGATGCTGTATTCTGTTGTTTGCCTCATGGAACTACTCAGGTTCTTTCTTATGTCTTTTGAGTTTTGTATTTACCTGAGTTTTCCAAGAGAGCGTGGGTTAAAGTATATCAAATATCAATGCTTAAAAGTTAAGACTATTCCTTAGATTTTCGTCTTGTTTCCAGGAAATTATTAAAGGCCTACCAAAGCACTTGAAGATTGTTGATCTTTCTGCAGTATGTTTTAAATAACTTTTGTCTCTATTATTTTTTTTTTCAAAAGCAAATCATTATACACTATGAACAAAGTTTTGCTTCATATCAGAATTGTAAATGAGGGATTTTGTAGGACTTTCGTCTAAAAGATCTTTCTGAGTATGAAGAATGGTATGGTCAGCCGCATAGAGCACCAGATTTACAGGTAGGACTCTTGTCCTCTTCAATTACACAAGGGTCTAATTTATGTCCACCTTAAATCAGTATAGCACGTTATCAACTTATATTATAGACTTTGATGAAGCACAATGCAATCACTATTTATGAATGTTACTTATCAGCTTTTGTTTCTGTTCATACATGAGAATCTTGAATCTCAAGTTGAAACCACCTTTCTTGGTGTATAATTTGGTTTTAATGCTGAGTTAATCTAGTTACCTATATCCAGAACGAAGCTATATACGGATTGACAGAGGTTTTAAGGGAGGAAATAAAGAATGCACGTCTAGTTGCTAATCCTGGTTGTTATCCAACTTCTGTTCAACTTCCTCTTGTCCCATTGATAAAGGTCAGCATGCTTACTTTGCACTACACAATGCATATGTAAATTCTCCTTTTAAGAAAATGGCATGTGATTAAAATGCTAAAATTAATATAAAATTGTGTTCTAAATTTCTAATGATTCTGTTCTGTGACTGCAACTTGTATATACTAGCTTTGGCCTTGCATTGGCTTGAAATTTATGGTTTTGGCTGTTAAGCTTGATGTACTTTTCACTTTAACCAGATTTCTCCGATGTTCAGTTCATGGCCTGTTTAAGGGAATCAGTGTTTCAGAGATGTGAATAAACTGATAGCTCTCCTGCAATGACTAGTTTTTAGATCACCCTTTTTTGTCTTGTTTTTTCTCTTTTTGTTTTTCCTTGATGATGATTTTGATTTCTTAGCCTCCAACCTTTTATACTTCTATCATTTTCTCTAAACAAATTTCTTCTTTTATCAATAATAATAAAAAAAAACTATGCATATGTTGCACTTATTCAATAACATTTATAGCACAAAAGGGAGGAGTATTGAATTTATGTTGTTGTCCATATAGTTTGCATTAAAAGGCATTACATGGCAATAGTGATATTACTGCTATCATGCTATGCATTTACATATATCTAGTGAATTGGTGAAAAATATCCAGGATTCTGGATAACATGAATTCGGCTTTTGGACCTGTACCTGTACTAAACTTATTTATCAAGTCTGTACCTTGACTAAAGTACTCAAGATGCTATATCAAGAGTTGTTTTCAAGGATGGAAGCATTGTCCAAGGACTTAGGCTCAGCTTTATGCTTCTTATTTTAAAAACTGATTTTTCTGTATTTATTGATTTTATGATGCTTGAAGTGTTTCAAATCCCCTTTAAGTTTCTTCTTTCAGAGTTTTCTTTGTATTGCAGGCTCGACTTATTGAGCTTAAAAATATTATCATTGATGCTAAATCTGGTGTGAGTGGAGCAGGTTAGAATTTTGATGCACATCTTTTGTATTGTATGGCAAGTATTCCACAAAACATTCTCAGCTCAAGCTTCTCATTTCCATGTGGTTCTGTTACTTGGTTCTTGTTGCAGGGCGCAGTGCCAAAGAAAATTTATTGTTCACTGAAGTAACTGAAGGTCTCAATTCTTATGGTGTTACCCGGCATCGCCATGGTAAGTCTAATTTTCTTATTGGATTTATGCATTTCGAATCTTACAACTTCAGCCTAACTAATGCACAGAACATATTTTATCTTCCTGTTTATACTTTTGTGATATTTTGGAATAAACTAAAAAGATATAAGTGAAAGTAATATTATAATAGTCGATTTAGTTATTTATTTTCACTTATATCCTTTATAATATTAGTTTTTCAGCCTTACTAATGACGACGTGTCGAGGGATTAGTTTTATTGCAAGAGCTATGTGATCATACAGTAACCAATTAAGGCAGAACCAATAATACTTGTTACTTGAACCCAAGTTTTCTGATATTTAAATTGGTAGAGCCGTAGGAGCCCCCTCCTGTTTTTACACTAGTGTCAAGAAGGGCCTAGTGATTTCTGCTGGGGCTCCATAATTTAACTGTAACTTGATCATGGACTGTGATTGTGTTGTGCTTCTCTTCATTAACTTACATCGGTGACCTCTTTTTTGTTGATCTCTTTCCCAATTGAACAACATTGGATTGAGCATTTTACCATTAAGCTCTTATCCTATTTGTTATATATTGCTAATGATTTGATTTTAGCTATTGGGGACATATTGGCATCTGAATTTGAATAGATCTAATTACCTTATTTTTGTTGTATGCAGTTCCTGAAATTGAACAGGGTCTTGCTGATGCTTCAGGTTCAAAAGTAACTGTTAGTTTTACACCACACTTAATTCCAATGGTAAGAGTAGCACCTACAGTTCTAATTTTCTATCTTCTGTATTCTTTTCTTCTTGCTTGTCAAGTAAATTAACAAATGCTTCTTTGCCATTTATTAGAGCCGTGGTATGCAATCAACTATTTATGTGGAAATGGCTCCAGGAGTGAGAATTGAGGACCTGTACCAGCAACTGAAGCTCTCATATGAGGTTTATCTTTTTATTTCACTACTTGTCACCTATCAATAGTTTTCAAAAATGTAGTGTATGATTGCATATTGCCAATAAATACAAAGAATGCAGGTTGAAAATTGATACTTAATGGTTGTTCTTCATTGTTGAGGAGAATTTTTTTCATAATTGAACTCTCCGCATCATATTATTTGAGATCTCAGAATTCTCTTTAACCAAGGATTTATCCTGCCTGTTTCATGGGGCTGTGGAATGTGCTATCTTGATTCATGGTTTATTGCTTTATTAGTCTACTTTTCGATTCATGTTTGAATTTCTTGGTTCGACCCTTTATTAATTTCTCTTTTCTTTCTGGTGATTTCAGGATGAAGAATTTGTTGTTGTGTTGGAAAATGGAGCCATTCCTCGAACTCACAGCGTTAAAGGGACTAATTACTGTTTAATCAATGTTTTTCCAGACCGAATTCCTGGAAGAGCAATCATTATATCTGTTGTATGTTTTTAAGTTTTTTCTCTCCTATATATGCCGCTGAAATTGTGTATTTAATGATATTATGATATTATTGTTGACATGACTCTAAGTATGTTGATGTGTTGTTGCAGATTGATAATTTAGTGAAGGGAGCTTCAGGTCAAGCTTTACAAAACCTTAATTTGTTAATGGGATTTCCAGAAAATTTGGGACTTCATTACCTGCCTCTTTTTCCTTAGAGTAGTTGTCTTGTCCAACTAGAGCGCTCGAACTCTGCAGTCACAGTTCCACCAAAATACTTGATGGAGCAGAGGAAATATTTTCAAGTTATGTATTTTCATTCTCTAGATTGTAATGTGAGATTCTTCAAGAATTTAGAAGGGATTGGTTATGGCATTGGCAGGGATACTAAAGCAATTTCTGTTTTTTTTTTCCCTTTGTCTTGATATGTAATGTTAGAATAAGTCTTGAAGGTGCTGGCATGTAGTTTTCCAAGGTTGGGTATCATAAAATTTTTAACAATAAAAAATAATGTAATTGAATACTTGTGGCAAAAGATATATCACACTCATGATATTGCCCAAACAGGGCATTTTATCCAAACCAACCAACTTCAGTAAAAAAACTGGGAATAATTCAAGCGTACGCTAAATTTTAAATTCTATTATTACACTGTACACATCTTCAACTTTTCAACAAGGGAAGGAACGCCGAATATAAAACTACCTAGATAGTCAAGTTATCATAATTTAAAACAAACTGATTCATGTCAGGAGACAAGAGTCATGATAGAACAATTTTATTCGTACAGCTAGTGAGATTGATGTAGATGAGATAAAATTGTTCTTGCTAAGCACACTATAGATTTGGATGCTCGTTTAAATGCCCACCATTATGTGTTCAGAGATTATACAGTACCGATCCAAAAGGGAAAATATTTAGGGTGAAATTTGAAATTTCTAATGAATGTTTGCGAGCTAAACTCCAGTTTGTCCATATGCAAGGATTCTAAACCTCTAAGTTAATATTTGTTAAAGATGGTGAAGTTAAAATTAGAGACTGTGCACCTTTTAATTGCTAGGTTTTCTTATATACCTCTCCTTAAGCCGAAGGTTAAGTTTTCCACGTGGTGTGTGAGGAGCTCCAATATCTTGAATTTCTTGATTTGCATGTATTCTTTACCTTGTATTGTATAATTATAATTATATATTTCATTATTAAGAATAAATTATTACAGGATGCTTCACTTGAGTTTTGGAGTACACATACTGACATACTCTACTTTATTATGATTGGTTTGTAAAATATTTTAGCATTTATCTAATAATTTTAAAAGTTTACATCTTCACACCTAATAATTATCAATATGAAAAAACCCAGTCAAGAGTCTCATTAAAAATATGGGAATTCTTACAATACTAAATAAAATATGTAGATTATACTAATAATATAATTTACAATGAAGTGTGCAATAAATTTCCTTAACACTGCTATATATGTATATATTATAATCTAAACTGTTTTTTTTTTTTTTATTTTTCTCTTTTACAATTTTATCCATTCAATCTCCATCGAACAACTGAGAAAAGGAGGAAAAAAGAAGAAGAAAAAAAATCTTAACCTTTGATTAAAATAATAGTATATCCAATGGTTGTATTTACTTTCGCACCGTTCGTCCTGAAACAGACCTAGTACACTACGCTGTATGATTACTCCGTTCCGTTGGCACCTCTGCAAAACCCACTTGTTAAATTGCAATCCCCTTTCAAAAGGGTGTTCCTATTTGGTTTCAAGTTTTTATCTTTAAACATGTCTCACCTTCTATCTGCTGCTACTGCTTCTTCTCGTTTCCAACTCTTGACCCTCAACAACACATTCACAACCCAACCTCCCTTTCTCGGATTCAAGGTACCCTTTTCAACGTTTTCTCTTACAATATTCTTGCTTTCTCCTAGTAGGCAAATGTGAAATGCAACATGTATTTTTTCATTTATTATATTATTTATGTTTCAGGGTCAGGAAATTTGTATATACTGCATTACTCAACCTGAACATTGCCGGTTATGATTTGTTGTGGAGTTTTTGAATCTCGTAGTATAACCATGTGTGTATAAGTTGTTTCTACAATTTAAAGAGAAAATTAGATTAAACTTTTTTCATATAAGTTTCATAAGCTATCCTAGAAAGCTTTTTGAAAATAACTTATGAAAATATCATAAGCTTTTTCCAAATACCATGAGATAAGTTCAAATAAGTTGTAATAAGCTCTTCCAAAAAGACCCTAAATAATACATGTAACAGTGCTTCGCTTAATCACGTGCCAAAACCAGGTGGGTTTGGCATTATAGCTGCTATTTTTTTTTTTAAACCGAAATTCTTCTTATTAATCTGACTTTCGGAGAGAAGTCTTTTATGCCTGGAAGTGTTCTGCGCCATTAGCATGATCTGCTCGTGTGAATAACAACCATCATGTATAATAAGTTCATTGACTTTTATAATAGCCACCTTAAAAGTCATTCAAAGGATAATTTCTTATTGTTTGATAGCATAAAAACTTTTATATTGACAGTGTGTGCCTATTAGAACTCTTTTGAATCTTGTCTACCTCTACATTTGGTTAAAAAAGTGTTTTTCTAAGGTCTGGTTACTGGCCTCATAAGGTAAAGTTCCCCCTTTGTCTTGTTGCACAGGGTACATCATGTTTTTTTGAGAAGCACAGTTGCTGCTTGAGTGTTAAACCATTTTGTGCATCCCAGAAGAGAAGGACCAAGATCTCCTGTTCTATGAATATGTCAGCACAGCAATCAGATGATCATGGGAAAATGAAGCTGGACCAATTAATAGACAAAGTGCAAAAGCTTTGGGACAGTTCTCCTGAGCCGGTGAAGAAATTCCCGCATAACAAGGCTTTGGACAACTTCATTCAACTTATTATTGATCTTATTTTGGTTGTTGTCAAATACCTAGCTGTACCTGTATTCGCAGTTACCTCCCTCAGTGAAATGTCGTACTGTGCGCATGAAAGGAAGCTAGTCTTTGTTCCTCTTCCGGTTCTCTTTGGAGTTTCTGTGGCTGGGATCCTTAAAGAGACTGCCCTTCAGTTATCTCCACGTCTAAGGGTAAGATCATTGGTTGTGCACCATTTTATATTCTAAATATCAGAGACATTTGTCAAATGTAGCATTAAGCTGTTGTTTTCTAAAATTACTTTCCCACATTCAGAACGAAACAGTTGTGATGCTTAAGCTCATTTAGTCGAATGTAGCAAGTCTTTCACTCATTTAGTAGAAGATTTGAACAGTCACATTGCCTCCATATCATGAGTTGCTAACAATTGGGGTATGTTCCTTTTGAATCAGTTAATCTCACTCCACTTGATGAGTTTTCTTTGCAGATATTTGACAGTGATTAACAATACAATTACTACCTTAGATGTTCATTTATTTCCAATTTAGGCATCCGGCTTTTATTAAGAATTGAGGATGAATTTGATGATATATTTCAAAATTAGATGCTTGCCTTGTTTTCCAGGGGCAGGTCTGTTAGGAACTTATGCTGATATTTGATAGGACCGGGGATAAGAGTTTGGACTTAGAAGGGAGGCCCAAGGTTTGGAGAGTGTATGTGAGGAGAAAGAGGGGTGAGAATAGTGAGGGTGAGGTGGCAAAGGCTGTAACAGAATTGCCAAACGTGTGAGAAAGGGATTTGGGAATATATAGGGAATGATTAGGAGAGAGAGGGTTCACGTTTTTGATTTGTGAATTCTGTTATGTACAGAGGGCAGTAGCCTCTCTGTAGGAGCCTAGCTCTGTGGCAGTAGGAGTACACTCCTTCTGTATGTTTCCTTTTTCTGTTAGCAAATAATACAAAAATTCCCAGATATACGTAAACTTTTCCTTCTCTGTTTTTTGGTCCCTAACAATATTAATATATTTTGAGATCATTTTCATTGGTTATAATAGAAAAAGATATGAGAAACTCAATCTGGTGCTGCCCCCCTCCCCATTTACTGTGTAGTGTAGCTTATGTCTTGTTTGATTTCACCCTTGTACCATAGCTTATGACTGGTCTTGTTTTCAGGATTCAGAAGTTCCATGGCATTTAATTGCCATTGCAATTATCTTCACATTGATCAAATTGCCTGGACCATATTACCCTTACTGGGTACGTATAATTATTCCTCATTTTGCAAATGGGGTTCTGTTGAGGACTCTATTGTTTGCAATATTGTGGAATAGAAGACCTAAAACATTCAAGATGTTGGGTTCTAGTTAGTTAACTCACTGAGTTATGATACTTGTTGCCTGCAAAGTCAGTTTCAGTTGTAAGTACTATTATTAACTCATTCTACAATTTATCATGTATAAGCTGACTTCAGTTGTTTATTCAATAATGTTTTGTATTAAAATGTGGTTGGTGAATCATTGACTATGTTTACTCTGATACAGGAGACCAAGTTTTTACTCGTGAAGATTTTAGTGGAGAGTTAAGCAATCCATTGAGATTTTGATTGAATTTGGATTTCACTTTGTTGAGAAAATAGTTTGTCTTGGGAATATGTGGTTGTGATGAATAGTGGGGGTAGATAAAGTATCGAGAAATAGATGTCAATGCCGACTTTGCATGTTGTATAAGAGAAAATTTTCATCTTATATTATATCATGCTCCACTTTCTGTTTGGAGTGACATGAAATGTTGGTCCAGAAACTTTAGAGCATCATTTCACCATCAAATTTTATGTATAGCATAAACCTATGGTGAAGTAGTCGGTATGATTTGTTGTTCTCTTCTTTTCTGCTCATTGTGATGTGGATCATATACTTAATTTTTTAACACACTCTTTTGAATATATTTGTCAGGTCTTACTCTTACACAATAAGTTATATTCATAATTTTGTAGTTTCTAATCAATTTTAACCAATAATAATGTGTTGAAATGAGTGTGTTGAAGAATGTGTAACTAAAGAATAATGTGTAAATGTCCAAGTGAGATCTTTCAGCAATGAAATACTAACATGCTCTTTAAAGCATCAATTTAGTTTATCTTCCGTAGTTGATAATAGAGATGTTAATAACATTTTTTAATAATACATTTTAATATTAACTAAAATTTAATGAAAGTTATATAAAACTTTCTGAGTTTCATCTTTTATGATTTATATTTTTAATAATTTTTAATGAATAATAGAGTGTGTTAGAGTGCATTTCAATAAAGGTAGTGATAAATAAAATAAGCATTTTTTTAAACACTAACAGAAAATTGAGGGATAAATAAGCTTGTTCAACTGAAAATAAAATTACAGATGAATTATCACCACTTATAGAAATTATACACGTGTAAAGTTTGTCAAATTAGCTGTTTTATAATTGCACGTAATCTTCCTTTGCGTCATTTTAATCAGTCACGATCTATACTTGTGTAATAAAAATCTTACTGAAATTAGGTGAGGATAGGGGACAGACATATGGCACGCTTTTGTAATTATAACATGGATTTGTTTATTAGTTGTAAGTTTAAATTAGCTTACTATTTATTAAAAAAATAACGATTTGTTAAAGGGAAAAACATAACTAAGTGCATGCTTAATAAAATATTATTTTAAAAATAATCAATTTTTTTATAAGTTGTTGCAAAAAGATTAAAAAAATGAATATATCTCAAGAATAAACTAAACTAAACATGCACCAAGACATTTTGTCAACTACATTTGGGTAGGTTTTCATTGTAAATGCAATGAACTAATTTGAACATGCACTTATTACCCAAGCTTGTTGTCTCTATCTATTTTTGTCATTGCCGGTTGCTACTACTTTGACGTTTGTTTTTTTTTTTTTTGTTTCAATTTCAAACCTTGTCTGGTAGTTGGGAGTTGACAAAACTAATTAGAGTATTTTAGTGGTAGATCTCAAATTGAGATCTTAGATTACTTTTCAGTAAATCTTATAGTGCCACGTAGGATTGAAGATTTCTTAAGATCAGTTCTATTTTATTTTTTAATGGTAGATCTCGTTTTAAGATATTAGGAAGAGAGAAAGAAGGAAAAATTTATTCTTTTTTGAACAATATGCAGATTTTAAGGATTCTTTTACAAGAAACCATTTTCCATGTTGGAGATCTCTCTACCTCCTTTATTGGAAGATTTAGTGAAGATCAAATCTTGAACTCAAAATCATTGTTCAAGATCTTGCACTAAAATTGCTCTTAAGCATCAACCTGCTGATGAAAAGCAACTGGAACTGGTGAGGTCCTTTTTTTTTTTTTTTACTTACATTTTAGTTTGTTATTTTATTGTATGTTTCATTATTTTCGTAGTATTATTTATTTGTAAATTGTCATGTATAATAAATTTGTTAATTTTTATAATAAGTATTATTTTAAAAATCATAATAAAAATTATTTATGATTGATTGATAGTATAAAAGTTTACACTAATAGTGCATGTTTTAAAACTCTTTATAAGCTTATGATATTTTCTCCTTTGAACTTTGAAGCAATGCATTTTAAAATGAGTATAGAATTCAGTGGTGTGCCCATGAACATAAGCAATAAGATAAAGTAGAAATGAGTTTGGATTTTACTGAAAATACCTCCCTCATAAGATTAAGTTTCATTTTAGATACTTTCCCCCAATATAAACAAGCATGCAAGCCAATAAGAAGTTATTACCAACATTAGATTAGTTCAAGTAGAATTAAACTTTGATCATTTAATTAAGATCTAGCCTTATAGATAAATTTTTTTTTTTAAAGAAACAAGATTCCACTATAATGATCACTTAAGTTTTTCAGTAATAAATATTCATCGATACTTCACACCTATCTATTTCAGCCAAAGAGAAATGCCAATACAAGTAAAAATGCAGATGTTGTTTACCTTTATACATCGAAAACACAAGCTTTCAAAAATGTATAAAACCTTTTTGGTTAATGGATTGCAGATGACAACAGGAGATACTTGGTTGAAAAAATATTTTATTTTCAACTTTTTACTTTTACTGACAAATATAAGAATACTGTCTTATTTTGTTTTTATTTTCTAATACATTAAAAAACTAATGGCAAAATATTTTCACTGTTTCTTTGTTTCAAAATTTTAAAACCAGGAAAAGCAAAATAACAATTTTATATGTATGTATGTGCGTGTGTGTGTGTTTGAATGGAAGGAAAATCAGAACCTCCAAAAGAAAACACTAAAAGCCCCACGGGAAAGCGGTGCCAAGAACATCAGCCAAAACAGCGTTCGAAATGAAAGAAGGAACATAATAAAATAAAAAAACTCAGCTGAACATTAAGAGAGTAAGCAAAATTTCCTAATCTATCCGCAACCTGATTCGCTTCTCTTAAAGCATGAGACCAAGTAAAGTTGCCTCCTCCTGAAGAAAACTTTCGGATCATTTGCACAGTACCATGGCAAGGGTGGGGAATTCATGCACTGATGCTTGAGCATATTAATAGTAACAAGCGAATCAGATTCAACCAAAAAGGTCCTAAAGCCACGGCCCCAACCAACAGAGATCCTAATGTAAATTGTCCAGAACTCACCATGGACAATATATTTAAACCATGTTTTTTAAAAGAAACTAGTCCTAAGTTTTCATTACTAACTAATTGAATACAATTGATTAATATAGTTAAGATTAAATCATCAAATTCGATCCTTAATAAAAATAATTTTTAATCAGATTTTATTTATTTCCTAACCGATTTCTGAATTAGTCAGATCATTTCTCCTAATCAAGAGGAGGTTTTTTGAACAAAAAAAAAAAACCTAAGTTTTCATGGATCACCTATGATTATGACTCATTAGTGCACTTCATTTTTTGGGCAAAAAGTTAGGCATAAATTTAATGATTCCAATCGATTGGCAATCCATCGCAAGAGAGCTATTTACGCATCCTTGTATACGAACCAATTAAGCATGCATGCATCAAAATTCAAACCACCATTTTTTTAGTTTCATTTAGATACTAAGTCAGAGTAAAATAAACATTCAATAAAATATAACTACAATGTGATCTATTCATTAATATAATATAGTGATAAAGTAAATTCGTAGTAAATGTCTGTGTAGCAATATTTTATTAACCATGCATATAAATTGAACTCCCAATTTTCTCAAGAGTGGACCCCAACCCCCACCAAATAGATGCTAGAGATGAAAGAATGTGATTCGTTGACACCTTAAACATTGCAACACCCACTTAACAGTTAACACGTCGTATCACCCATCTTATCAATTACTTATTTTTATTCTCTTTTTATATTTATCTAGCATCATTTCTCAAAATGAAAATAACCTAACATATGACCACATGACAAGAACAAAGTACTACTTTCCAAGGAAAAGAAAAGATTGAAAGTGAAAGACAACCACTTCACAATATAACACCACCACAACTATCAATACAAAGCAGCATGTAATCATGAAAGGACCATAGAAATATATAAGCAGGAATGATCCTCACAACATAAAAAAAAAAAAAAAAAAAAAATCTTTTTCACAGAATCCTTCCCTTCAGATGTGAAATCTTTTTCTTCCACATATTCCAAACCCACAGAACAACCCATGCTATACTATTTATAAATTGATCAGAGAAGTCTGCATTGTCTGCCAGCAGCTTACATTGCATAAACTATTTCTCCACTGCTATCAATGTCGAGGTCGGGATCTGTCTCTAGGTCCTCGTCCATGTCATCGTCGTCAATGTCCAAGCTACCGGTAAGATACTGGTTGAGAGACTGAGTTCCGGCTGCAGGAATTGTAGCCTCACTGATTATCTGCATGATTTCTTCAATGCTCTGCATTGGTTGATCAGGCTCCTCAAACTGGTTGTTCATTGTGTTCTCGACCATGAGATCGGCCGGCAGGTTCCTCAAAAACCACTCGTGGTTTCGAATCTCGGGAATACTTATTCTCTGTTTAAAACAATATTAGTCTCCAATTGAAAGGTAATGCCATCATATTTTAGGAAAGAAAAGAACACACAAGAGGAGCATGCCTTGGAATTGATCATAATCGAAAAAAATTAAAGATCCATTTCACTTCAACTCTTTACAAGGTAAATGTATAGGTTTGTGTATAATAGGACTCCAAAAGACAGCAACATACTCTAACAAACTCTTTTGAACAATATTATTGGTTGAAATTTAGTGGAAATCACATTTTTTGTGTGAATTCCACTTATTTAATAAACCTCACTCATGATATTTTAACTAATGTAGATAGTGTATCAGTGAGTAAGAACTTAGAAAGAGTAGTAGAGTGTGTTGCTAGAACTCCTTTAGGCCTCAATTGTATAAATAATAATTTTCAGATTAATTAAAGGAAAAGGCTGACCTGTGCAGGGTCTGCCACAAAGATCCTTGAGATTAGATGACGGCACTCAGGAGATATATGAACATAATCAGGAATTGAGTACTGGACTTTCAAAATCCTCTGCAGGCAAAATCCAACAGTTTAAGAAAAGTAATTCAATATTATTACTACGTTGACCTAAAATGGTGCAGTAGGTTACATGAATTGTCTTCCGGAAATTTTTAGGTTCCTCTGGATCCTCAAAAGGATATGCACCCACCAACATGACATATAAGGTCACCCCACAAGACCACACATCTGCAATCTGAGTCATAGCAGAATGGAAACATCAATACAAGGTATTAGTACATAAAAAAAAAAAAAAAAAAAATAGCTAGCCTGAAATCAGTGCTTTCACATTAATATCTAATATCAAGTTTCTTGTGCAGGAGATAAAGCATAATGTTACTCACAAGCCTATTTCTAACTGTAAATGAAAATCATATGTAATTCAAGCAGGACTGTCTATAACTCACACATTTATCGATTTTTTTTCTCCTCAAGATTCACAACCACTCAGCTGAAACACACACATTGAAAAAGCAATGAGAAGCAAAGAGCCTTTCACAGTGGGGAAGCTAAAAATGTGACAATCCAATTAAACCCCTAGTCATTGCAGAATATATCATTATAAGTTTTTCCCAGGCAACACCTTGAAGCTTACGTTGATAGTGTCTTTCCTGACATTAACTTCTTTAGATTCTACAGGGCATGAAACCAATTAACAACTGGTTGTCGTTGTCACAATTTTATAATTATGAACTATGAGTTATATTGTTTTAAGGAAAACAGCAAAGGTCCACATAAGCTATAACAAATACAGCTCAACGAACTTTCTTCGAGGGATAGAAGTTACATAATACCTTGCCATCATATTCCTTCTTAAGCAAAACTTCAGGAGCAATGTATGCAGGGGTACCAACAGTAGATTTAGGTTGTGAATGTAGCACGGAGGACTGCAAAAGTAAGACAGTCAACATTTGTGTCACAGATATTACAAATTAATCAACTAAAAGCAAAGGACAGATAAAGGAATATTCTTGATCTTGGAGTATAATAAAATTGCAATGAAATTTCTAAACAATGCGCAATTCAAAAGTGATATCAATCTGGAATGCCGGTACTATAAGCCTGAACGTACCAATAGATATAACAGTACAAAGAAAGTATACCTTCGAATACCCAAAATCACAAATCTTCAAACGAGGAGCTGGACTACCATCCAACAATGTGTTCTCCAACTTCAAGTCACGATGGCATACTTGCTTTATTAAATAAGATAAATAGAAACATTCAAGTTAGCAACTCATTATACCTATTGTAAAAGTAAAGACTAAAGATGCCGAACTTATGTACCATTGCATGACAGTAGCTAACCCCTGATATTAGTTGTTGGAAGAAGAAGCGTGCCTGCAACAAAACATAATAGACATTAATGGTAAGCGGTAACTGCAACAGCACTGCAACAAAAATGCATGAAAGGAATAGAGAAGAACCTCATCCTCACTAAACCGTCCTGCATTGCATATCCGCTCAAATAACTCTCCTCCAGAAGCGTATTCCATCACAATAGCCAAATGTGTAGGGGTCAATATTACCTACACTCGCAGAGAATGAGAATAAATTAAAATACATCAGGTAGGAAGAAATAGGTGAAGACATTGGATGTGTACGGAGTTTAGAGAACAAACCTCTTTGAACCTGACAATATTGGGATGCCTCAGTGATCTGTGATTTATAATTTCCCTTCGTACATTTTCATCTATCTGTTAAGAAGAAAGCACAGTTGAGCTCAATATCACGCAGGGAAAACCATATGCACACAACACAATTCCTTCCAAACTTCAAATAACTCTACCCCACAGCTTAGCATGCAAAATCCAATGAAATTGACTCACATGAACTCTAGAAGAAATAAGCTTCCTCATAAGGGGGAATGGAGGTGTACATATGACTTATTGAACCAACACAACACAACACAACCTTGTTGAGGGGTTAAGCAGCTATAACAATAGTTATAAATTCTCCTATACTACTAAGAAGTTCTCCCATCAAGCTTACTGTAGCATTTTTACTTTCAATTTCACCACCTCAACCAACATTTAGAACCAAAAACAAAATATACCATTATGCATAAAAACAAATAGATTTCTAGCATGTCCCATTATGTCCACTAATTCACATAAGAGGCACATGGGGGCACTATATTAAGCTCAATAAATAGGTAGAAGAGGAAAGCAAAAACTAGGTTCACATTCAAATAAGCACCCTCTATTAACCCCAAAGGCCTCAAATTCCATCCAGAAAACAAGAATAACAAAATCAGTATACACAGTTAGATTAGGCAACACATACACATCTCAAAACTTGAAATCAACATGTACACCCCCATTAACCACCAACACCTCTTTTAGCACCATATCCACCTGAAAACAAAAACATCACCACCGAAAGCACCAATTCCATCAAAGGCAATCACAACCAACAAAACTTCATTTACCAAAATCCCACACACACACACAAAAACCAAACTTTACAACAACCAACAGAACAAGAAAAGAAAACTCAATTTACTTAAAAAGGAAAAAAAAGAAGGGAAAAAGCATAGAAATTAGGCTGAACTCAATTAACAAACCTTATCACCTCTCTCAATATACTTGACAGCAACAAGCTCCTCAGTGTGCTTGTCTCTCATGAGCCTTGCCACCCCAAAATTCCCAGACCCAATATCACGGACCAGCTCATACCTGTCACTGTCATGCATGATCGGCATATCCATTCCTGGCCCAACAGTCATAGCAGAACGATCCATCTCCACCACCCCCTTTAAAAATCCCACCTTTTTTTGGTTCTTTCTATTATTACTATGCAACAAAAAAACATTAACTTTCACATTGAAATATCCACGACCCAGATCAGATCTTTGCAAAACACAACGAGGGTCGACGCACAAAAAAAGAGACCGCCAAGTTAAAAAAGTTACTACCGACTTGAGCTCGTGAAAAGGTTTCAACTTTCACCAACCAAACCAAATGGAGATATTTTCTTTTTCTTTTCTTTTCTTTCAGAGCTAAGCGTGCAGTGGTTGAAGTTGAAGTTGGAAGTTGCAGTTGCAGGTGCAGAGAGTCGGTGATAGGCTCGTGAAAGTGTGAACCAGAACAGAACGTGAACGTGAACCCTCTTTGCTTTGCTTTTTTCTCTCTCTTTCTTTCTTTCTGTGTGTCTTTCTTACACCAAGTTTATCTTTTTGATTTTATCCAAACCTGAGAATCTGAGATGCATGAGGCAGCAAATTTTTAATTTTTAATTAATTTATTTATTTGTTGCTTTGGATTTTCTTTATTTTTTGTGCTTTCAGCGATACCGATGATGATGATGATGAGTTTAGAGTAAGAGTATTATTTATTTATTTCTCACGGAATCAGTGAAACGTGTGATCCACAAACTGAGAAATTAAGGTGCACCTTTCGTATTTTTAGTTCAAGTAAGTTACTACACCTTTGTGTTTAGACTTAGAGAAAAGCGTAATGAATGACATAATTTTAGTAACGCACTTTTCTTTTTACTATTTTAATGGAAGTGGATTCCCTACTCAGATGAGGAGTATACTATTAATGAATATATGGGATAATTATTTAATTATATAAAAATTTATTTATTCTAAAATTTATTTTATTTTATTTTATTTGTATGTTTTATCCGTAATTTTAATTTTAATTCTAATTTTACACAAACAAAGATTTTGCTTAAATCTTAAATATATTACATCCTACAATACTAATTTCCTTAGATCTTAATCGTAAGAAACATGTCAAAAAGCACGTATTTACTGACATTTATCTTTTCCGCAACGAGGAGTTCGAGGAGTTCGAATGTTAGAATAATCACTTTTAAAAGAATTTTATCTTATCGACTTTAATCCAAGAAATCATAATAGTTGTAAGAATCGTGTGATCCACAAGAGGAAAAATTAAGAATTTGTTTTCAGCTTTTACTTTTTAATTGTAAAATTGTCACTTGATTTTAATCCATTTTTAACAAAAAAGGTGAAACAGAAGAAAAAAATTTCAGTATTTTTTTGTATAAACCTTCGGTAATAGAAATAAGGTGATAATGTTATTGGAGGTTGTGCCTTGGTTACAGGGAACTTGTTATATGTTATACGTTAAATGCTTTGTAAAGTACACAGGTATTAGCTAGGTACTTCCAGCACCAATATATATATATATATATATATATATATATATATATGTGTGTGTGTGTATTTTTGTTTGCATTTAAAAAAATAAAAAAAGATAATGTTATAATTAAAAGGTATTAATAGAAAATACAAATAGAAGTAAACATATCCTAGATAAAGGTGTGTTTCAGTTTGGATCAATTTTGAGAGAAAATAAAATTAATCAATCAATTTTCAGTGATTCGTATTAATTTGAAATTTAAAATAAAATTACATGAAAATAAATTTAGAGTAATTTAAAATCTAAAAAATATTTCAAAATATTACTCATAAGACTTATTTTTTATGTCATTTTCATCTTATTTTTGTCTCTTTTTTCTTTGAATATTAATTGAATTTTCATGTAATGGTCGGACAAATGAAAATGATTAAAGCCTAAAATAAAAAGGGAAAAGTCAGAGGACGTTGACTAAACGTCGAAATGTTTAGGAACAAAATCATAAATACCAAAATGTTGAAAGATAAAAGAACACAATTTATCCTATATTTTTTTATTCTTAGTATATATATATATATATATTTTATCCCTGAAATACCGTTGGCAGACATAACTAGCTAGGTGGAGGAACCATAATTCAGCCAAAGGCCAAAGTATTAGATGGGTACTTTTTTTTTTAATTCACTATTTGGGATAAATTTAAAGTAATATTTTGATAGGGATAACTCGTAATATTACGACTATTAAAAGTCATAATATCTATTATGATTTTTATTTTTTTAACTGAAATTATAAAATATTTTATAATTTTAATTTTTTTTAAAATTATGACTTTAAAGTTGAAAGGATTTTTTTTATAAATTTAAAGTTGTAAACTATAATTTAAAAAAAAAACTATTGAATTTGTAAACAAATTTATCACTTAAATATTATTTTCGTGTATATGTTTTTCTAAAAATTGTAAATAATTTTTAAATTTAATTATTTAATAAATAAATGTATTTTTACCCTTTTTTAG
>PYAF01001975.1:902417-947820 GCA_007407185.1 Glycine tomentella
TTCTCAAGAATTTTATATATTGGAATGATATTCCCAAGAAGGCGATTTATTTAGAAATGAAAAAAAATTATTCTTTCGTATCTTTCATGAAAAATATTTTTAATAAAAAATATAACTACGATTATTCAATAAGACTTTTGAAAAAAAAAACACCTTTTAAACAGAAGTACTGTTAATGATTTCTCAAAAGTTAAAATGAGTAATTTGAAAAACAATACCTTGATAGCAAAACTTTTTAAGCACAATACCTTGATATAATAACATTATTACAAGTAAGGAAAATATATGTTTGCGGTTTCTCTAATTTAAGTCAAATTTAATTTTAACCTTTATAGTATTAAATTAATTATCTTTATTATATTTTAAAAATAAGTGAATTTAATTTCTTATGTAGGGACTAAATACACATTTTTTTTTTAAAAAAAAGTATAAGGATTAAATTTATTAATTTAAAACTACATGGACTAAAATAAAGTTTAACTAAAAATACGGATAAAAAAAACATATTTTACTAATTTTTCATATAAATATTCCACATACCACATGGAAGCGGGGAAACTATTGTATTTAGGGAAATTTACATAAAAGATATATAACAATAAAAAAGAAAGTATACAGAAAAAAAAAAGTGTCACTAACATTCTTTTTCATTCTAAAAGATTTCATCCTTTATAAATTAGGATTAAAATAAAAACTTAAGCTGCTTTTATAATTATCATAGATCATTGATTGGAAACAAATAGAATAAAAAAAAAGATGCCTTCATGAGCAGCGAGGGTGGTGGGAGGCTGACAAAAATGCCTTGTACCCATGAACTAGAGCTAGTCTTCACGTGAAGGATTCTCTAGGTAAGAATTTTCATGCGTTTTCGTCTAAAGCTTAGATAAGGTATCTTATGTTCTTTGGATTCTCAACCAAGTTGGGGTGTTTTGTAACTTTTGTGAAAGTGAGAGCAAATTTGCATGTTCACAGAACCGAGTGTAAGTGAATCTAATCTTTAGTAGTGGTTGTATATTGGGAGGGTAAGAACTCAAGGAGGTTTAGTTCAATTTGTGGTTTGTTAAAATTGATTAGTTCTTTAATATTTTTCAAACTTTCATTAAGTGGTTCCAATTAAAATCGTGACATGTGAAAGTCCTTCTTAATTCCCTAAGAGAGGCCAACTTTCCCAAAAAGGTAAATCACAATTTGAAGCTAGTTATTATTATCATTATATATATAAAAAAAAAAAAAAAAAGTGTGGGTGTGTTGTGAGAAGCCATTTTGGAAAAGTATGAAACTTCGGTCACTGTTACAGATACTGTTTTCTAGGATTCTAGCAGGAGTATCTCATGAAATTGGAATATGATGCTTTATTTTTTGGTCATCAAACAATAGAGGATTGGTTGGCAACTGGCAAAACCCTCCACAAATCACTCAGTCTAGCTACCACACCACTTTTTTTTTTTGTCAAACAATCAAAATTTCAAACACATCCCTCTTTTGTTAATTTATGTCTTTCTTTTTTCTCTTTGAAATTGACTCAATAAAGTATTTTGTTGAGTATACTTGACAGGTCCTCCCTAGTCATGGCCCATACATAGCGTGGTTGCTTCAATTCAATGCTACCATTTCTTCCATGAAAACAATAATAATTAAGGATTAATTTCATGTACTTTGATAGTGTTAAGATACTGTTCTTGTCAAAATCTAGAAATTTCACGTGTGGGCTTGATGTGGCTTTGGTGGACTCCAAATTCCATGACGTCGGAGTAGAATTAGGCTTTGCTCAGAGAAGGGACCTGCAAAACAAAGAAAAAACACTCCGACGCTCAAGTCAGAACATTAAATTTGTAAAGAGGGCCAAGTGTGGACTCGGCCTAAAGAATGGAGAGTGAGAGACTTGGGTAATGCATCCAAGTATAAGAGAAGAGTGAGAATATAGTGAGTAAGTATGGAGAGTGTTGAGCGTGTGGAGAAGTCGAGAGATTCAGGGATGAAGAGAGTGCACCTGGAGAGTTGTATTTATAGCGTGGAGTGGGCCTTGGACCTTTGCTTAGAGATAATATGTTGATAAGATAATAATACAGATAATAGCAGGCAGTTATCTTAGTTTGAATTAGAGATAATGTGTACCTTGTTGATATATTGTTACTTGTAGATAAGTAATAATTAGTAGATAACTTGGTGAGATATGATAAGATAAGGAGATTGCATTTATTTGAATATCCTTGCGATGAGGTGTACGTTGAGCAAATAGAATGCATATTGCGGATGTCCGGGCTCCTGGGTGAGGGTCGACATCCGCATTCCTATTGTCGTGTCGATAGTCAACCCGAACCAAATCTCCGGGCTGCCCCCTGGAGACTGAATAAGCGCCTATTATAAGGACAATGCTGACGCGAAGGCTGGCTGCGTGTCCCTAGGCCATTATGATACTGCCACGTGTAATTTTACTATTTTGGACTGTACATAAGTCCCCCAGCCTCTGAGCCAATTTATGGGCGAAAGAGGGTGAAAAAGAGTAACAGTAACATGTCTGGTGTCGTAGCAAAATTGTCAGCCCCCGAGGGTAGACATGAGGTGTCGAGGTTGATATCTTCAAAGGTCGACCGAAACTTTAATTTTTTATTTTGGGTTTACGAACCTGTATAGGTATCTGTGCAGTCCATAGAGAGAGAATGTTTAACCTTGACTTTTTTAGATAAGTCTGATCATGACAGTAAATGATCAAGATTTCGTGACCGTCTGATGTGATTTTTAAAGATACGCTCAATCCCTTCATAAATGCAAATAGTCTTGTTCCGCCCATGCCTTTATTTGCGTCCACGTGTCAGCCTGGGATAGGTCACGGTCATTGGGATCGTGCGTAATGGGAATGATCGTGCGATAGTGGGGGTCGTGACGGTTTAATCACGACGCGAGCTTTTAGGAGACGTTTCGTTCTCCCGCCCAAGTAACTGTCAAGCTTTCCCTCTCTTTAAATAGTCGTGATTCTGCCATTGTCATTTTCACCTATGTCCTTGCTCTCTGAATTTCTTCTTCGAGCTTCTTCTTCCCAAACCACAAATTTCCTTTTTCCTCTGAAAATGTCTGAGTCACCCATTTCTGATTTTGACCTAGGTATGGGAGGCAGCGATTCTGGTGGCTCTGTTGAGCAGCGCATTATGCGCGATGTAATCTCCATTGGAGATTCTTCTAAGGAGGACGTCCATGGAAGGGCTTCTGAGGGTTCCCGCCCCTCCAAGCGAAGGAAGAAACGGAGCTTCATGGATGAGATCGAAATCTTCCTTCGTGCACGTCGTGCTTCTTATGTCCAGTCATCATCAGCGACTCCATCCATCCCCAGCGAAGGAGGTGCTGCTGCAAATCGTCTCCGTCCCAATGAGGGAGATAAAGGTGCAGAAGTTCGTCCTCAATGTCCTCATGGACGGGGGTCTTCTCCTCTTCACTCGGTGGGGGTTGCCTTACCAGCACCAGGTGGGGATCGTCTCACCAAGTCTCGAGTGAAGATCGTCTCACCAGGAGGAGGTGGAGATCTTTATCCTTGGATTTTGGATAAAGGTTGTCATATCAAAGCCATTAGGGCAAAAATGTATGCTAAGGACCAGAGGAAAATAGTAAAGTTAGATTGCGTTTTTCCTTTGTTTTACTTTTCAGCCGTGAAGGCTTTTGTAAAGTTTTTAATAAGTTAATGAAAGTGCGTTCTTCTTTTGTTTCAATCTTCTGTGTCTTCTTTTACTTGTGCTATTTCTGCATTTGCGTCCTTGTGATCTGCTTAATCGTGCATTGTTTCAATCTTTTGATTTGCTTGATAATGTGATCGAAACTGTCCCAAACCATTCATTAAGACTTGGGAAATACTGATCCGCCAAAGAGGTGACTGAGATCTTGTAATGTCAAGCTTGATCTTTGAATCGTTTTTAATTCTGTTTTGTTGCAGTTTCTGTGGATGTTCTTTTTGTCAAAGTTTCCACCATGAGCATAATGTCGAGGGTGATTTTTGAATAGTTATCCTGCAAAATAATATTATTCCCGCAAAATAGAAATATCCTATGGCATTGCCTGTCGAGGTTCCATAGGTGTTATAATTCCAAATATATGAACCTGGACACTTGTGCATTTAAAGATGCTTTCTTCGTACCTCGTATTTCTATATTAATAAAAATTGTGAGTACTGAAATCACCATAATAAAATGCTTCATACTTCGTGCTTCTTAAATAATTTGATGATGACGAAGTTGACCTCAAATTAATCTCAAGTCGTGAGAGTAACGAGTTATCAAGAATTGCTGATAACTATGCGAATTTATGACATGGTTTTCTTCAATAGGATTCCATGATACCAAGAAAACTTACTTGGTTTTTATGTCGAATTTATTCCTGCAAGGAAAAATATAACAAAGATAACATATGTCGAGGGTGGACATAGTCATACCTTATAATTGTCAAGTCTGATACCAGCGAAGTTATCCCTGCTGGATTTTGTCAGGATTCTTCAAGACACGGTCTTGAGTCCATTTAATGATGATGTACCAGTGGTGTGTCCACCCTGGATTTTCTAAGATGTTGACCGAAGCTTTGAGGATTTATGAACCTTGACTGTCTACCTTAGCTCGGATTTTGTGAATCTGTATAGATGAAGGTCGACCAAGACTTGGGTTTATGAACCTTGACGGTTTACCAGAGCTTGGGTTTATGAACCTGCAAGGGTGAAGGTCGACCAAGACTATCAAAGCTTGGATTTATGAACCTATAAAGATGAAGGTCGACCAAGACTGTCAAAGCTTGGATTTATGAACCTGTAAAGATGAAGGTCGACCAAGACTGTCAAAGCTTGGATTTATGAACCTGTAAATGACCCAGAAAGAATTTTGAGGTGGCCGACCAACGCTCTAGTCTTATGAACCCGTCTGAGTGGTTCTGCGTAGTTTGGTCGGATCACCGAGGTGGACCCCGGACCAAGGGCGGACCTTGGAATTTTGTGCCGACCAACGCTCTAGCCTTACGAACCTGTTTGAATGGTTCTGCGTAGTTTGGTCGGATCACCGAGACGGACCCCGGACCAAGGGTGGACCCTGGAATTTTGTGCCGACCAACGCTCTAGCTTTACGAACCTGTCTGGATGGTTCTGTGTAGTTTGGTCGGATCACCGAGGCGGACCTCGGACCAAGGACCAAACTCGGACCTTGGAATTTTGCGTCGACCAACGCTCTAGCCTTACGAACCTATCTGGGTGGTTCTGCGTAGTTTGGTCGGATCACCGAGGCGGACCCCGGACCAAGGACCAAACTCGAACCTTAGATTTTTGTAGTCAACCGGGAAACCAAAATTACTGACTGTATATCTGACCAAGGGGCTACCTTGGATTTTGTTGGAGGTCCAACTAGGAAGATCCTAGGATTTTACGAACCTTTGGAGATTACCAAGTGTCGACCCTGGATTTTTTAGCTAGGTTCACCGGGTTAATGGATTTTAAGAACTTGTTTTGGACCAAGGGGATGCCTTAGGTTTTGTTGGAGGTCCCACTAGGAAGTCCCAGCATTTTATGAACCTTTGCAAGTACTAGGACGCGTACGCCCTGGATTTTAATGAGGCTTGCCAACGATGGACCTTTGTCAAGACATGGTCTTGAATCTCTGTCGAAGCTGGACTTAGAAGCTAGAAGCATACTCAAGCAATAATATAGTCCAGGATTTTGTAATATTGTCATAAATAAAAGACAAAAAAGGATATATTTATTGATGTAATCTGGAATACATCTTATTATTCTTCGGATGTGCCTTGTTAAAAACTTTTCAAGTGAAAAACCCAGTGGGAAAAAAGGACTTGAAATAGGAAAAAAAGTACATCATCCGGCCTTGATCTTCTTAGCTGAAATAGAACTTCAAATGGGTGGCATTCCACGTTCTTGGAATGTCTTTGCCATTGAGTTCCTGTAATCTGTAGGCGTCGTTGTCCAGGTTGGTGACAACTCTGAACGGGCCTTCCCAGTTCGGTCCAAGCTTGCCTGGACTTCCGTATTGAACGCTTCATCCATAACCATGGCTTGGTTGACTGTCAGGGGAGTGTACCTCTCGAACTTGGGTCCTTTGGAGATAAGCTGTGGTTTGTACGATCTATGTTTCTTGTTATTCCGTCGAGGGTCGACAAGTGCTTCATGTTTATCACGTTTTTGTCCGGCCTGTCTAACCACGTTACGGAACTTAGACATCTCTTCCATCTAGATGTAGCCTTTGGCTCTTTCGCGTATTTCGTCCATGCTAGAAGGAGGTTTGTTGCATAGACTATCCGCGAATTTACCAGGTACCAAGGCTAGCATCATGGAATGCAACGCAACCTCAGGGTTTAGACTCCTGATCTAAGACGCGACATGAGAGAATCGTTCCATGAACTTACGTAGAGGTTCATTGTCAGCTTGGCGCAGTGTTGTCAATGCAGCTGACGTCAACCTATGAGTCCGGCTTGTAGTATATTGAGCGCTGAATTTTTCGACCAGGGTGTCAAAACTGTCTATGGAATTTTCAGGAAGATCACCATACCATGTTAACGCGGCTCCCTTCAAGGATGTAGGAAACACACGACACAATATGGCGTCGTTGTTGGTGTATAGATTTGCCTGTGAAAAGAAGGCGTCAAGATGCTCATTCGGATCAGTGGTTCCATCGTACCTCTCCAAATGTAGAGGTTTCCAGCTGAAAGGAATGTCGACCTCCATGATACGATCAACAAGCGGATTACGATGGATGTTATGTCTTTCCCTCCGATATCCCTGCATTAAACTACGGGTTCCGGGAGGGTTGACATTCTGTCGAGGTTGCGACTCGCCTTGTGTCTGTTCTTCTCTGGTGGTGTGTGTACGTTCGTCTTCTCGAGTATGTCTTACTCGAGCCTCTTCATGATCAGTTTTCAACCTTTGAATTTCTTCTTGGTGTCGGCGTTCCATCTCCGCTATATGGTTCTGGAGTTTTCGTATGGTGTCAGCATTCGTCACGGTAGTTTGTGGAGGGTTAGACGCGTCGATAGGGGTGTCGCGTCTAACGCTAGAGCGTGTGCTGACCATGGCCGAATGCTAGTGATTTGTTGAGATGCGAGGCCGCAAGGTAAGTTTTACCTAGGCCCCACGGTAAGCGCCAAATGTTCTTGTCAAAATCTGAAAATTCCATGTGTGGGCTTGATGTGGCCTTGGTGGACTCCAAATTCCGTGACGCCGGAGTAGAATTAGGCTTTGCTCAGAGGAGGGACCTGCAAAACAAAGGAAAAATACTCTGACGCTCAAGTCAGAACATTAAATTTGTAAAGAGGGCTAAGTGTGGACTCGACCTAAAGAATGGAGAGTGAGAGACTTGGGTAATGCATCCAAGTATAAGAGAAGAGTGAGAATATAATGAGTAAGTATGGAGAGTGCTGAGCGTGTGGAGAAGTCGAGAGATTCAGGGATGGAGAGAGTGCACCTGGAGAGTTGTATTTATAGCGTGGAGTGGGCCTTGGACCTTTGCTTAGAGATAATCTGTTGATCAGATAATAATACAGATAATAGCAGGCAGTTATCTTAGTTTGAATTAGAGATAATGTGTACCTTGTTGATATATTGTTGCTTGTAGATAAGTAACAATTAGTAGATAATTTGTTGAGATATGATAAGATAAGGAGATTGCACTTATTTGAATATCCTTGCGATGAGGTGTACATTGAGCAAATAGAATGCATATTGCGGATGTCCGGGCTCCTGGGTGAGGGTCGACATCCGCGTTCCTGTTGCCGTGTTGATAGGCAGCCCGGACCACATCTCCGGGCTGCCCCCTGGAGACTGAATAAGCGCCTATTATAAGGACAATGCTGACGCGGAGGCTGGCCGCGTGTCCCTAGACCATTATGATATTGCCACGTGTAATTTTACTATTTTGGACTATACAGATACCAATTATAAAATATTTAATGTGATTAATTTATAATTTATATTTCAATATTAATAATTATTTATTATTATAAATTATTTTGTTAGATGTTATCATTAAATTATTAAGAAAAATGTTATTATTTCCTATAGTTAAATATAAAAGTTGTCAAATGATTATGAGCAAATTCAATAAAGATGTATAAAATACAAATATTAAATCACATGAAAATCAAGATAATAATTATTAGTTATTATATATTTCTAACAAAATAATATTAACTATATTAATAGTTTAACTATGTTTTGAGAATTATAAAAAAAAATATGTAAAAAAAAAGAATTACCAAAAAAAAAAAAGGATTGATTGGATTGATCCATATCAACTACATTTACAATTTGATAGCTTAATTGGCCAGGCCATCCCACCGGCCAAATGGATTCAATTTTTACCATTATGAATGTCAACTAGTAATTTCAATTAGAAAGACAAATTTTGTATGAAGACAATATTGTTTGAACCGAATAAAACATTAAGTACTTAGTAATACAAGTTTTTTCTTTTTTGTATTTTTTTTGCTTAAATATATATTTTTTCTTGTAATTTAGTGTTTTTCTTTTAATTTTTTTATAATTTTTTTTTCATTTTAATTCTTGTAAAATTTATTTGTTTTATGTTTTTCCTAAAAACACTTTAAATATCACTTTAAATAGTAAAAAGTGTTCTAGATAATAATAAAAGTATTATCTAAATTATTATAACGATAAAAAACTAAAAAAGCATATATTTTACAAAGGATTGACAAAATATTACATAGAAAAAAATGAGAAAAATGCTGGATTGGATAAAAGAAAAGTATTTAAATTTTTATTTATTTATAGGAGATTCGAGAAGACTTTTATTTATTTATTCATTTGATTTGAAATTCTTCTGCAAACAGCTCTGATTCGCAAATCACAATCAAACTGTTTCATATTCCAATCCAAAGTCCAAATCCATGAATGATGAATCCCTCCACCTATAAATTCCCTTTATTTAATTCCCCTTCTATGTTTTCTCTATTTCACTTCTCTCTCTTTCTCTCATGCATTCCTTCAATCCTTGACTCCAAAAACAAGGAATGACATAAACAGAATAATTAATCTCCTACCACTGCAAGTCAGAAAACAAAGGAGAAAAAAGAAGACCCTTTTGTCATCATAACAACTCTTTGTTACATTACACTGTAACACACACACCAACATGGGTTTGGTGGTTCCTGAAGAAGAACTAAGCTTAGATTTGAGACCTTCTTTTGTTCCAAAAACCATCACTGACTTTCTCTGCCACCTTTCCACCACCCCAAATGCATCACACAAGGTGTCCTTGCTCGATGACTTTGTCCACAGATTGGAACTCGAATTGGCCAAGATCCAAGCTTTTAAACGCGAATTTCCTCTCTGCATGTTCCTCTTAAATGATGGTTCGTTTTTTTACTTGGACTAAAAAACACTTTTGGTACATCAAACCAATGTTGGTTTGGTTCAGTTGATAAGGATACAAACTCATATCCCACGAGGATATAAGTTTGAATTCTGGTGTTGATGTGAGGATTTTGTTTGTGAGAAATTTACAAGTATTTTTGTGAGCGTTCTTTGAACCTTAAGGCTTGTTCTGATCCTGACGAGTTCTTGGAATTTAACTCAGCTAAACTTTTGGGTAACATAGATAAATAAAGAAAAAGGAAAGAAAAAACAATTTTGAGCCTGTTTTGATGGTTTTGGCACATGGGTTGTGTTTATTTTCTCATCAAGTTTCAATGGACTAATGCACTGTTCTTGTTTCTTTGTGGTTGCAGCAATTTCAGCTTTGAAGGTGGAATCAGAAAAATGCAGGGCTAGCAAGTCTGAGCCAGTGTTGGAGGAGTTCATTCCTCTGAAGAAAGAGTGTGATCAGAGGAAGGAAATTGAGAAGGAGAAGGAATGCAGGGACAAGAAGAATTGGATGAGTTCTTTTCAGCTTTGGAACAATGATGATAAAGCTGATAATAATAACAATGCATATGAATGTATCAAAAAACAAAACTATAGAGTTGAAAACAAGGTACTGTTAATCAAACACGATGAGAGTGTTTGTTTTGTGGGGTGCTGAAAAAATTATGAATTTACATTTTTTTTTGTTATTTGATCATGGCAGAATAATGGAGAAGAAAGAAAATCTGTGGCCAAGGACTTGTTCCAATATGGTAGAATTAGAAATGGAGAGAAGGGGTTTGGTATTCCTTTTTCCTCTTACCCCGCAACAAAGGAAGAAAAGGAAGATTGTGTTGCCAATGGACTTTCTCTTCAGACACCTGGACCTGCAGTGAGAAGCACTAGGGAGGGATCTGGTTGCAGAACCAGCTCTTGCAGGGTGGGTTCCTCCACTCCTTCACCGCCGCATCAGCCACAAAGCAGCCGGAAACAAAGGCGGTGCTGGTCGCCAGAGTTGCATAGCCGGTTTATGAAGGCTTTAGAAAAGCTTGGAGGTTCTCAAGGTTAGTAGTTAAAGCTAACAATAACATCAAAATTATCTTAGCACATGAATTTCATTAATTAGTAGTGCAATTATTTTGCTTCTTAGAGTAGGGTATTGATCACACTTCATCATTTTGATTGAAAGGAAATTGTGGATGGACTATTACATGGATGATTGTGCCAAAAATGTGTTCTAGTGTTAGAAATTGAGGGATTGGATGCTGGAATTGTGTTGATACGAAATCAGTATTTTTTTTTTCCAGTTTGATTCATGTTGAAGTTGTGAATTAAGTTAGGATCATACATTCATATTGCAGAGCATGTCATATTATCTGTCAACCTGAAAGTTCTTTACACAAACACAGATTTGGTAAGTCATAATCATATTGTCGCTTATTTGGTTCATAATTGTCTAATTTAAATCTCCTGGTTACTTCGATTGCAGCAGCTACTCCAAAGCAAATTAGGGAACTCATGAGGGTAGATGGCCTGACCAATGATGAAGTAAAGAGTCATTTACAAGTGAGTTCATATTGTTCCATCTCCCCTTAATTACTGCCTTCTAATGTTTGATTTGATATTAACATATGGTTGTTTATCATTGCAGAAATACCGGCTTCATACACGGCGAGTTCCAGTTGCTACAGCTGCAAATTTTAATCGATCTACTGTAGATCTTGGAGGCTTGTGGATGCACAATGAATCCTTGAAGGGTGGCAGTTCTGGTTCTCCTCAAGGCCCTCTCCAATTAGCTACACAATCGGGGGAAGCGACATCCCATACAGAAGGTGACAACACGATGGATGATGGTGATGTAAAATGGGACTTATAACTGGAAAAAGTCACATTCCAAAAACATGGAAAAGGTGGTGTAGATATTTTCTCACCTTGAATTTTGCAGATAAAAGTAGAGGAGTTTTACAACTACTCAAGAACAACACATGATACATAAAAGAGGATGGATCTTTGGAGAGAGGCTTTTGAGATTTTGAAGTAAAAATTGGTTTTTGCACAATAAGAAGCCGGAGCAGCATTTGTCCAAAATAATAATGATCATTCATTTCTTTTTGCCATGAGAACACTGTAATGCTGCAGGAGAAATTACTCCAACATCTTAGATGGATTTTGGAGTTTCATCCTTTGGTGGTTGACTTAGTTAATAGTAGTTTAGATGATTCATATTGAAATCTTGCACTTGTTGCATGCAGTTGTGTCAAAATAGGAAAGGAAAGCTATCAAGTAACTCCCAGTTTTGCTCCCTATCTTGTGTTTTCTAATAGTTGTGAAGGAGGTTACGAAATTCGTCATCTGGGTCAGATGTAAATTTACCATGCTAGCTAGATAATGAGAGAGAGATATGTAAAATGTTTGATACCATTTTGTGTACAAAGTCCATAAGACTGTTAGAGAACTTGTTAAAATATGATTTTGAATATAAAAAAGTTATATATTGTTGAAGTCCTACATATGGAATGGTTGTGATATCTAGTGTGTTTGGTTCAACTTATTTTATAGAAATAATTGCTTATTTTTTGCAGTTTTATGAAAGTACATTTGAAAAATATGGAATTATTTCCCTTAAAATAATTGGTGTTGTATAATTCTGTCCATGGAATTAAAGCAAAAGTTCCACGTGCATATAAAAAAATTGGATCTCTCTGTTTTGCTAATGCAATGTTCAGAGTTCCTGATTCATTTATTGAGTTAACAAAATGTGCCCTTCAATCTACAGATAATATGGTGACTATGTTGGATGTACATGAAGATAATGCCAGGGAAATCGTCTCTTCATTATCAAATTGTCTTTGTCTCTAAGATACTCTATCATCAAGTGAGGGTTGTTGTCTATATTTAATTTAAAGATATGTCCATAAGTTGAAGTTGACAGTGTCTCCAAATTTATGCTATAATTAATTAAAATACTTATGCGGGTTAGAGGAAGAGGAATTTACTTGGAAAGAAAAAACAATCCATTAATTTCTATTTCGAGTATAATTTTCATATAACAGTTTATAACAAGAAATAAAAGAGTCACATGATAACAATATTCTCATGCTCTTCTGCATACTTTTTCTTCAATTTGCATCATCACTGTGGACACGTGGCATTGGTATCCAATGAACTTAATTGGCTTTATCCAATGTCATATTGAAAATTAAAAGTTTTAGTAAAGATTAAAGAAAGTAATATATTGATGTTTGTCTGATACTAAAAACAAAATGAAGCAAACACGTGTTAAAAATATCAAGCATACTAAGAGGTTACAAAATACATTAAGCATTACTTTTTTTTCTAATATAAGTGAGTAAATAATTTTCCAATATTACATTACATATTATGTTAAATATGAATATGTTCTTTTAATAATCATTTAAAAATATTCCTTTAAGTTACCATCTATTTCTTTTTAATTACTACAAGTTGTAAAATCTGAAATTTAAATTCATATAATTTTAATTTATCTTCTATAAAATTAAGGAAGTCATAATCTTTTGTTATTTTATCATTATTTCCCATATATTTACTAAAAAAAGAAGATAAAATATTAACAAAGTCATCATATGTTATATAATTTAATTTAAAAATTATAATTATATTGCTTAAAATAAAATAAAAACATTCAATAAGCTTCTGAATCATAATTTGATCATTCACCTTATATGGCATGTTTTTAGAGTACTGATCAATATCTCTTGTTACTTGGCAATATATTATTCTACTTGAATTGTATTTTAATATCTTACTCTAACCTTAAAAAATAGAGATAGCTTCCTCTTAGCTTAAACTTATATTCATTAATTAAAAATAGGCCAAATCTAGGGGTAGAAAACTACCAAAATAAAAAGGCTACAAGCAATGATGCTTGTAAGAAACCGCAGCCAAGTCATCCCTAAGCAAATTTAAACTAATCAACTCCACCGACTGACCAGGCACCGACTAGTCAACCTAATCAAATGTTTAAACGTACTCAGTAAAAAATTTATTACTAAAAGGTTCAATATTTTATTACCAAGGTTAATATATTTAGTAGATAACTGAGTTTTAAATTGTACGGACAGAAAATTGAATTATTAACTGTGTGTATGGAAAATTGGTGGAATAAATAAATTTATTTTGATAATTTTTACGACTCAAAGGTTAATCTGTTTATTTAATTAATGTTTATCCGTTTACCTAAGCCCTGTCATGATCGTGTAACAAAATCACCCTTTTCTGATCTCTTAAGAAATAGAAGCACTCGGTTTCAATGTTTATCTTGTTGGAAGGTGCATGACAAAACGGTCAGTCTCAAACAAATAATAGAGAGGAATCTTGCAGATAGAAGGAGCCCACACGCTCATGTTTGATTATTGATCTAAAATCATTTATAAAATTGCATCTTTATTTTTATTAAAATCATACTATATATCAGATTATATTTGGATCTTCACTGAAATTCAAGAATACTTCATATTTATATCTGTTTTGGTGATTCTTTTCAAAAAAATACTTATAAAAAAAAGACAATAAATAAAATTGTTCATTGTGCATAAGGTAAAATAAGTTTATACTAAGTTAATTTGTCAAAACTCTTTTATATTAGTTTCTTTAAAATTAACCTTTAACTTTTGTATAAGGTAATTTTAATTTATGTAGAGGTTTTTTTTTTTTTTTCTTTGCTATGAATATTTTTAATGAAGATTATATTATTTAAGAATAAAAAAGTAAAGCAAACCTTTTAATTATGATGTGCAATCCCACGTTAATGAAATGAACAAGTGAAAATGATAGAATCCCGATCATAATTTTTGCCATCTAATTTTGGGTCAGCTATTCGCTATCATAATTAAATTAAGTAGCTTTGAAGACTTCAAATTAAACCATTCAAATGTTTTATTACACCTCTTCAGGGGTATAATATGCGGAGAATAGTATTATAATATAAACATTCAAATAATCAAATCAGATGGCGAATAAAAAAAAAATGTGTGTAAGTTATATATAAATTAGGCTGGTCTCACCCTAGAAGAAACAATTTCTTGAAAGATTTTTTCAGACCAGCCAATTGATAGCTATCTATCTTATCTATGTTATGGTATGAATAAGAAAGCAAATATAATATAAGATATTTATTACACACACAATACTATAAGTATGAAACAAGGAAATACCACCAAAAAGTCCACACGTCCATATGCATTTGGCAAGGCCAACTGCCAACTACCACCCACCAATACATGTTCAAAAATATTAATTTCCGTACCTAAATTGTAGATATCTTATCTTGGCTTCTCCCAAAATCTATGTGAAATTCGAGTGTGTTTAGTGTGCTCCTCTCTGTTTAATTCAATGAGAATCTTTGCGATGGAATATTCACGAACAGTTGAGAATTTAATTTCCAAGGGTTGATCTATATATCTTGAACGGTTTTCATTAATTAATTAGATTAGATGATCGTTCAACTTTTTCCTTAACGACAAAGAGTCCCTTGTTTTTTTTAATGATATGAGGTTTGTGTTAAAATCATGAGTGATTAAGATTTTGTTTGGATAAGTTTTTATTTGTAAGGAAAAAAAGTTAAACTTAATTTATACATAAAATAATTTATTGAAAACTTTTATTTATTTTCTCTAAGAAAGCTATAATTTTAACTTTCGTATAAGTTAATTTTAATACATGAGATTTTTTTTATAAATACTTATATTTTTTTTATTATCTAAATACGACCTAATAATTGTTTTTGAAACAAATTGTAAAACACTTGTTTTTATTCTGCAAGCTGGAAGTTTTTGTCTTGCAAGCTGGAAGTTTTGACTTATATAAGAGCTAGTCAGCAAGGATATCTTTTATTTGACTATCCAAAGAATTTTACGGCATGTTTTTATACTTTTATTTTGTATTTTAGGTATTATAACTATTTTTAAAAAAATTATCTGTTACTCAATAATTTAGATTTTAGTATATATAATTATATTTCAAAATATTAATATTAAAGAATTAAATTTTAAAAAGGTAATTTATATTTAGGAATAGTATTTGAAAAGTAATTTTTTAAAAAATAGTTTTTATCCAGATAGTAAAGTAGAATTGTTTCTAAGGTATAATCACGAGTGTATTTATATTCACTTGGATTAAACATTTTAAAAACAATTGGTAAAAGGATTGTCTCAGATTTCTTAGAAAACTCTTATTTTTTGTGAAACATGCTAGAGAAAAAAACAAAAGAAAATCTCTTTTAATTTCAAAAATATTGTTTCCACTTCTAGTATAGTCTATTTGAGTTATTACATATGGATTTGTTTGGTGCAACAAAAACCTTGATCATGTTCTCGGTGGTAAAAAATATGCTTGATCTAGATATATATGGATTTATTTTCTAAAGTCACAAACATGAATCTTTGAAAGTCTTTGAAGTATTCTATAAACATGTTTAAAATGAATTTTTTTTTTTTTATCATTTAGAACTTAGCATAGAAGACAGTTTGAAATTAAAATGACGAGTTTAAAGCCTTCTTTGAAAAGAACCACATCTTCCATAATTTTTCTTCATAAAAATAACTCAGTAAAATAGGATAGAAGAAAGGTAAAATAAAGCCTTACAAGAAATGGTTAAGAACATGTTGTGTAATAACTCACTTCCTGAACAATTGTTGATAGAAGTTATAAATACAACATGCTTTGTGTAATATAGAATATTGATGAGATCATTGCCAGGTGATATTTCCTATGAACCATATAGTAGAATATCCAATATTTCATATTTTCATCCTTCTTGAACTCCAAATATCAACTTGAAAAGTTTGACTCCAAAGTTGATAAGGCATCTTTCTTAGATACTCTAAACTTGTAAGCCATATAGAGTGTTTAACATGTTATTTAGTAGATAATTTACAATTGTGTCTCTCTAAATTTACCAATTTTCTTTACTTTACACTAATTATCGATTTGATACAATATTTTATTGTCATAAATTAAAGTATATATATCTGTGTAGGATTAATAAAAAATATTATGATATCATTAAATCTTCATTATTGATAATAATTAAACAAGAACTAAAAAATTTAACTACAACTGAAATAGTGAACGAGACAATTCAAACTGATGAATGATATGAAAACTTAGCATAATATTACTGTCTATTATTTGTTTACTTTTACTTTTTTTTGGCACATTGTGCTGAATCTAATTGAACTTGCCTTATTTGTTTTTTTTTTCAGATTGAATTTATTTGTGTTACTTATCTAATAATATTTATATTTTAAAAACTTCCCCTATTTTTACATGTTAAAAGTATTAATTTATTGTCTTAAAACATAATTCAGTGGCCTTTTCAATCGGAATTGGCTACAAGTGCACTCATGTGATTACACCCGTATTAGTTAATAATATAAAAATGTACTTTCTTAAAATAATGTAAACTGATCCCTATTAATAGATGTTAGATAGTAGTGTAAGAGTGGATTTGGATGAAGTATTTTAAAATTTTTGAGAATTTGAAATTCAGAAAAATTAAAATGCATCAATTAAAATTTTTGGATTTTAAAATTTTTTGTTTGGATGAATCAATTTAAATTCTATTAATTTGAAATTTCTTGTTTGGACAAAATAATTTAAATTTCTTATATTTTGAATTCTTTGTTTGAATTAAATAATTTCAATTTATTATATTTCATTTTTTTGATCCAATTATATTTTAAAAATATAAATGGTCGTATAAATAAAAATTATTTTTATAATAATTGCTTTAAAAATCTATATATATTCTTGTCCAATTATATTTTTAAAATATAAATTTAGAACTAAGGTATAAAAAAATATTCCAACAAAAAAAAATTAAAACAAAAAAAAACATATATAAAATACTTCATCTACATTTAATCATCATCATCATTATTAAAAATATAAAAATGAGAATTTGAACATTAATAAGTCTGACATACAATCTAAGACATCAAAATAGTTTGAAAAACTTAATTAAAAAAAAAAAGTGGTCCCTACATAAGCCAAAAGATATTCTCACCATATGCACATCAACAAAAAATCATTGTATTAGTAATCTTAACACATAATTAACCATAAAAAAAAATATAGGAACTTATATTCATGATATATGAGAAGATATATGAACTTATTTATCCTATAATAATCAAATCATTGTTTTCCAAATGATAAAAAAAATGCACGGTAAATATGCCAACCACAATTAGAATCATATCACTTCATGTATCATATGATAGAGTTGCTTTTATATAAGCTTATCATCAAATTGCTAACCCCATGGTCCCAAATAAAGTAGATGCACAAACCTAAGATCATCTGGTTGGTCATATCATAATTTTGCTATTTGAGCATTTATTCATAGGTCTAGAAAAGTAAACTACCAGGTATATAAAGCAACCCCTCAAAACCAAGTAAATTTCAGTATCACTCACTACTTAAGAATGAAGACAGTTGATAGAGTGCTTTTAGTTGAGTATTTTTCTATCTTTTTTAGCTTATTTGACCTCTCTTGGACCTTTATTTTCCTATTCTAATTCAGTTTTTGGCCTAGGCAAGTAAGTGGGCTTAATTGCTAATTGTTGCGTATTTTCGGATTTTTGGCTTACTTAACGTATCTGACTTGTGCAGGACCTATAGGGTGCTACTAATCTCCGAATGGAGCGTTCTAGGAGTCCCTAGAAAGATAACAAAAAGATTTACAAGTTTTCTAGAAATAGTCCGAGGCCAATTCTGTCATTTAGAGGGTCATTTTAAGCTTTGAAGTTAGCATCTCTGCACTTGTAATTTTGGGCTGCGAATTTGACTTTCGAGGTTGTAAATAGCAAATAATTAGATTGTTGGGTTTGTTTGTGGCCCATTTTATTTTCAGAACTCAGTCACTACATATATTAGTGACTTTAGTGAAACTTGGAGCACATTTTTTTCATTTTTAATAAAAACAGTTTTGCATTTCCTTTTCTTAAGTTTTTAGGATCAAAACCCTTGCTCTCATTTTCTCTCTACTGTTCTTCCTTATTCTTCATTGTTCTTCATTTTCATTTTTCTGTTCTTCCATTTTCGTGCACTCAATCCACGGGGCTTTCATTGATGATGATCATGGAAGGCTAAATCATCAATCAATCCAAGGAACCAACCTAAGCACAAGGAGAATTGGAGTTCTGGTTTAGTATTTCGAATTTTACTTGAATGTTCATCTTCTTCTTCAATTGCTATTATATTTTCATGATTATAAATGCGTTTAGGATTGAAAACAGATTAGGTTATGGATTCATTTCCTAATTTCAAATATTAATCACAGATTAATTGGATGATATTTTAATTAGGGTTGTGGTTTCAATTAAATTAGGGGTTAATTCGATTGAACAACTTCTAATGAGATTGAATGAATATTCATGATAGGATAAATTTCGGAGAATGATGATGATTCGAATTGCTTGGTTTGGTGAATTGGATTGATGCTTCTCTAATCTGTTTTACTCACTTGTTGATAATCTTGTTAATTTCTGCACTGTTCTTTAATTTTAGTTTACGTTTTTGCAAGTTTTCCTTACGCACACAAACTGTTTGATAAAATCCATCTCTCTATTATTAGTGATTTGAAGCTAGAACCATATTGATAAGTGTCTCTAAGTCGACTTAGGTTAATCTTATTCTACAGAATTAGCTTAGTAAAATTGTTTTGGTGCGTGTCGACAACATATTTATCAAAAGTTCAGACTTACAAATTGTAATACCAAAGTTTACAAGAACCATGTGACATGCCCCAACATGAGAATCAACATATGAAACTCACTCCACCAAGGAACAGGATAAAAGCAAATAAATTCAAGTTCCAATTTCCAACTCAGTTCGATAATCATCTAAATCACAATTTGAACCAGTATGATGTACTTTCAAAAGCAATTATAGATGTTGGTAATTATCTAACAATAAATTTGGTCCAAAATTACTTCACCCACAAAGAAATGGCATCTGTCTAAAAAATAGATTGGAATGCCCCTTACTGGGTTGATTTTCTCTTTAGAAAGAGAATGAAGTTTGAAAGTAAAGCAATCAGTGCAAAGAAAGGACACTAACAAGTACTCCTACAAAACACACAAAAAAAGGCACAAGAATAACAAGTAGTCCTACAAAACACACAAATTAAAGAATAACTAATAATCCATTGCAAAAGTAATCATATTTGTAGAGATATCACCTTTTCTATTGCGATATCTAGGCCTATCTTCTGCAGTAACAGTTACTGGGATATGTATCCCATCAAGTGCTCCAATTGAATTCTAAAAACATTTCAAAATAAAAAATAAGTTGTAATCATTAAAGTACCTTATACTTATTGACAAATGACAAACTTACCTTAAACCATCTCCACTTGTTTTCCACCGGGCCCTCTAGATTATAGTCATGGAACTTCAAATATTCTTTGCTTACTTTCATTATAGCTCGCAAAACATTCTTGAATTGCCTACTTATTGTTTTCATGGATCTACAATAACTAAAGTGCACAACTCTATACTTTAGGTTGTGAGCAAGGATATGTAAAAACATTGCCATAGCTTCAGTTATAGGAACATTTCTTGTTTTTACCAATTGCCCTTTCTCTTGTAAAATTCTACAAAGCTTAAAAAATGCCTTTTTACTGACCCTTAATTGTTCAATGCAATCAATTTCTGTTCCCCTATATAAACGATTGAGGAAACTATGCCTTTCTAATTCCAAATTTTGGACAGGTTCCTTAACAAAGTACTTGTCATGATACCAAGTCATTGCACCCAAAAGCATGGTGACAACACTAACAATAATGAAAATGCTTGTTGAAGTTCTTCTTCCTCCTCTTCATCTCTGATACGTTTTCTTGAAGCAATTGAAGCATCAACTATACTACTTTCCATTTCTTGACTATCCACACCATATAACTAAAAGAAAAATAATATAATAACAAAAGGATGTCATTAACTTTAATAAAAGAAAAGTATCATGTCATTAGTCTATATAAAAGAAAAATAATATAATAACAAAAGGATGCTTCAAATCATGTTAATAGTAGTGCATATGGAAGCATGAACAGTGAAAATGATGGAAATGCTACTTCATCTATAGTATCCAAGAACACCCTAGATGGTTTCAAAGCAATTTATCAGAGCAATCTCATATAATCAGTACCCTTGTCTAGGCAAACAATCTTCTTTAATTATCTCGAGGACGGGTAAAAGAGATAATCTTAGATATGTTTTTCTTCAGCATTGTCCTGTTCCATTTAGTTTTTTTTATATTTATTTTGACAGCAAAATAGATGACACTTTGCCAACATCGATCAGAAACTCTGCTTAAATCAAAAAGTTAATGACATATATACAAATATAATAAGAGTCATGTAAAAACTTGCCTATCAACTATTCAGACATTTTTATAAATATAATTTTTAAGATAATTATTATAATAATTAATATATTTATTATCCAACCACATAGTTTCAGATCCATCTTCCATTGAAAACTTAGTGAAGGAGATAGGGAGTGCATGTAAGGAATGGGGTTTCTTCCAAGTAACCAACCATGGGGTGCCCCTCACTCTAAGGCAAAACATTGAGAAAGCCTCGAGATTGTTCTTTGCATAGAATTTGAAGGAGAAGAGAAAGGTTAGCAGAGATGAGAGTTATCCAAATGGTTACTAGGACACAGAACACACCAAGAACGTTAGGGACTGGAAAGAAGTCTTTGATTTTCAAGCCAAATACCCCACTTTCATCCCTGTCACTTTTGATGAACATGATGATCGAGTCACTCACTAGACTAATCAGTCTCCTCAATACCCTCCAACCTTTAGGTAATTCATCTTAAATTTGTAATAGTTATAGACAAACTGTCAATTTCTGGTTAAACTTTTTTCTCTTTCCTTTTGTAATAGTTTATGCATATAAATTGTGTATGATATCATCATGATATGAGGCAGCGTTGATCCAAGACAACGTTACTGATATGAATAAGTCCAATCAAATTTACTGCTAAATTTCGTAGTGTGCCTTATGTATAGAACTATCACTGAATAAAAGAACTAAATTATTACCATTTATCATGTTTATCTCAAAAATTGAAATTGCATTGGACTTTAAATTTACTGTTTTATGATCTTCTGTTCCTTGATTTTCGTTTCTTTAATATTTTTATTGATTATAAATTATTCTTTTATTATAAGATTAACTGTTGAAGACCTCTTAACATCGTTTGGACCCTTTATGCTTTTATTTGGCCAACTACCTACTAGCCTATTAAGTTTTGGTGGATCAATATCAGCCTGATATCCATGAATGAGCAAAACCAGTAATAATTATCATCAAAACTGAAATTAATCATGGAAATGGGGCAAGTTTCTCATAGCTAGTAAATGATGCAAATGGGGCAAGTTTCTCATCCATGGAAAGAACAACAATTTCAAGAAACAAAATGTGAAGAACCTTAAAATTTATCATTATAAGCTAGCTAGCTTAAAAGATAGTATAATGTGGGTATAATGTGTTGAAGCATATTGATCCAAGACAATGTTTCTGATATGTGATAGCAATTGAATTTGCAGCTAAAAGTTACTGGTGTGCATTATGTATAGAAGTATCAAGGAATAACAGAAAACTAAATACCATTTACCATGTTAATTGCAAAACTTGAAATTGCATTCCTCTTTAAATTTCTTGTTTTAACATCTTTTGCTCCTTGAGTATATTTTGGATAGATTCTTAGGGACTTCAAACTATTTCTTTGTTATAAAGTTGTTAACCTTCTCCATCATCATTTGTTTACATTAACTTGGATAAAACCACCTTGCAGAAAGGAACGAACAAGCTTTTCACCACTTTATTTATGAGGTTGATGTACATCAAATCATAATTAATTTTATTACATTATTAAACAATGCAATTTCGTTCAAAAATAGTCTGTGGAACTTTCATTGATTGGCTTTTGTTGGGCTGCTGAGTGTGAAGCCAATAGAATATGTATTGGTTGCAAGAATTTGGATGCATTTATCTATCAGCCAAATTTTAATCACTTTCAAAACATTTTTTTAATCCAAATAATTCAAGCAAACAAATCCATTTGTCTCTACCGATTATGACATCCACTTTACTAAAAAAAGTCATTATAATTCCGTGATACCTTTTGGTTATCAATGTTCTTTTCTTTGTTTTTAAAATTCTGGAGATAGCAAATTATTGTTTATTTAACATAACTGACAGAAGCCTTTACTATACTAAGAAAAAGGATTGAAGAAGATATAGAAAGAATGAATGTACAACAACCGGCAAATCAATATACAAATTTAAAAAACCCAAAATAACTAGAGTTAATATATCTTTCTTCATGATTGGACTTTGGTTTATTTTTAATTATTTGGAGTAATCATTTATATTTTATGAGTTCTTCCAGTCTTCTTTGATTTCAGGAGCTCTTATTTTCTCTCTATCTCTCTCAAAACATAACAAACAAAAGAAAGAAAGAAAAACAATGGACTTGTACGGTTCCTTTTTACACGACAACGAGAGGGACACGGAACCAACCCTATCAACACAATGAGAAATCCAACAACAAAATGCACAATGAGCAAGAATAATGCAACCTTATCAAGCCAAAAATAAAATCAATGAAATCAAACAACTAAATAGAAAACAAATCACAAATTAAAGAAATAAAAAATGAAATCCTAGACAAAAAGAACCCATGTGAGAGAGTTTTGTGAAAAACAAAACCAACCTTGTATGGACCACCGTGAGATTTGTCACCACTGTCAGAGGAATGAGCCTGAGGGTTGAGAGGAGTGAGCGAGAGAGAAGCGTAGAGGAGTGATTGAGAGGAATTTAGAATTCTTACCTTTTTTTTTTAAGAATTTAAAATTCCAAATTGTAGTTTAAAACAAATTTCAGTGTAAAATGCTAAAATTTCAAATTTCTTTTAAATGAATATCCAAACAAACTATTTAGGGAAAAAGAATTTTAAATCCTCTAAAAAATTACTTTCCTCATTTTAATTTCCTCATCCAAACATACTGTAAGAGATTTGTGCGACGGGAATTGTGAAATGAATTGTGTAACTAATATTTACACAAGGGGAATCAAAGGGCAATATGAACAAATGAACACACCTGCAAGGGATTTGTGTGAAACCGTGAAAGGAATTGTGAATTGAATTGCTTAACTGATATTGTGAATTGCACAAAGGGGAATCTAAGGGCAATGCAGATAATAAGCTAGAAGCTTTACGATTTACATGTAGAAGATAATATGATAGAAAAAAAAATATAGTATTAGGTTCGTTCAACCTCAATTTGTACATTGAATTCCGTAAATCCAATATTCGTGTATAGAATAGAGACGACGATTAAAATCTGCAATCATATACACTCACTTTATTTCTTCAGAAACAAAAAAATTATTGATGGGTATTACGTTGTAAAACAATACAGAGGTCAAAATTATCAACTATAAGTTGTAATTATCAAGCCCCAAATCCCTCAACGCATCTGTAGCAGCATCCTTACAGTTGCTCTATGTGTTTGCTTTGCTTTCCTTACGTATTTCTCCATTCCATTATTAAGCAAGATAGTTCTGTCTAATAGAAAATGTGTAAGAAGGGTAACCATAATGAGCACACTTGCCTTATAAAATAAAATGTTACTACAAGGCAAGGATTACAAAACTACAAAAGAAGGAGAAAAACGGAAAAGAATGCCAATCACTGATTAAATGTATGTCTTGAATTATAAATATAAATATCACAAATCATAAACTTGCATGTTCTCTGGATTTCTCACTACAAGATTTCTGATCATAAGACAAGAGTTTCTTTGCATTTGGTGTGCCGTAGGAATTTTCTCCATTGAGGTCACCAGCACCAGCTTCAATGGCACAGGCTGCGTTTTCTGGGGATCTTAAAGAAAGCACCGAAATAATAGACATAGTTTGTGCCACAAATAAATGCAATAAAATTATAACAGGTACAAGATGCACAGATACATATAAACTGAAAGAAAAACAAGTATATCATGAACTTCATAGATAAAATTTTGTCCAGGATATGGCCTAATACAAGTAAGAACCCAATTTAACTACATTCAGTACGTTGTAAACCCTGATTACAGCATTTCCACATTTCAACAACTATCCAAATAGCTAATGTCCATTCTTTGAATTTCTATAACTAAATTGCAATCCTACAATGGAACAATTCAGTAGATGGAATGTCATTAAATCAATCTAACTCGAAAATCATTATACTTGGAGCACGATGTTTAAGACTGATAGTAATTTTACACTGACTGCCTAGATTAAGATATTGCAGGTTCTCACCTCTTGCAAAACAGAAGGTTCATCAGCAAATCTGGCTGAAAGATTAATTAGCTTATACATACCTCCTTTCCCAACAATTGCACTCTTGTTTGCGTCACTTCTTGCTAACTTATCAATTAAACAATAAAAGACTCATTCAACTTAACAAAACAAATAACACACACACAAAAATCCTATTACATTTAAATTAAAAGATACCATTCTAAGGCAGTCAACATCGTCAAAGGTGAGTTAGTGGATGATAGCCTCTGCTCTGTATGAACCTTTCAAGTTAGAAGATATCAAATAATGTATATGTTTAAGGTCATTTAATTTTAAAGCACACTCATGTCCAAGCAATAAAAAAATTTAAACACAAAATATAAATGTTCAAGGAGAACTTTCAGCTCATGAAGACATTGCAATCCCTACAAATTATAAAATTATAAAAACTATAAAATTATAAAATTATATAATAATAAAATTCTCAGGTGATCTATCCAGAGAAAACCTTTTAACCTATTCCTTTGAAAGTAATAATCAACAAACTTTGGCCACAACTTTGTTGCCTTGTTCACCATTGTCATCTATACATCTCAGTGTTGCATCAATACCACCTTTCTCAGCAATGGATTTACATATTTCATCCTACAACATAAAAGGAAAATACTCAGCAGAGATAACACAAGACATTAAGGCAATGCATACTTGAGTCAGCACTTCAATTGGACAATGTTAGTAAGGCTGGCCCAACATGCCAAATTTAAACCTCGAAAAACATTAAAAATCTAAGGGGGATAAAAAGCAAAAGCTAGACTTCAAGACACCCAATTGACAAATCTTGCTAACTACAAGTCCTATATGATAAGCAGGCAAGTATACCTACCATTAGCCCTAAGTTTTATCTCCACTAACATGTCCAGCTTGATGCGTCAACTGACTCAAGAAAAGGAATAGCAAACATTGCAGCAACTCAACATTTGGATCATACTGGGAGAGACAGTTCATAAAAGCTCTTAATAGCCATTTCGAGACAAGAATCAAGGATGGCTGAAAATTTTTGTAGGATCAGTCACCATAAAAATCACCTAAAACCATATGACTATATAGTTTTGATCCAATTGTTATTTTCCTATGAACTTTCAATGCAAACACAATTTTTCATACTCATTGTAGGATTAGATTTTCATTCACTTACATTTACGGCAACGACCCTCAAAGTGATGCATGCTGAAATCAAGTTAGGTGAGCTATGCCCTGCACTCAGAGAATCCAATCTTTACAAATTTCTGTGCATAACCATACACCTGGAAATAGAACATATTGGACACTTTTAAGTCATGATGTACTCACAATTCGAAAGATGGCAACCCTACAACTTCGAAGGACCAGAATATAGGAAATATCCTGTTCACTATTTACCAAATTAGGTTTCTAACTCTGCATCCGTTTCTTCTTTATTTACATGTACCTATGTGCATGAACACCCATGACACTTCAGGAACTATATGGTTTGTAAAAATATTTTCTCTTATCAACTTTACAGATAATGGCAAAAATGTCACCCTGTTTTTATTTTACTTTCTATTTTCATTATTTCCTATATTCATCATACAAGTATATAAAATAAAAATAACAATATTTTTGTAAGAGTTTAATTTTCATTACCTGTCAGCATAAACATTTTTACAATGTCAAATAATCTCTAAAACCTTGGTCTTTAAGAGAGTCGATTGGGTCATATGATCTATATAATCAACCTCACCTAGTATGATAAAACTTGTGGTAATCAATTATAAATCATCTTATGCATGACTTTCAAGGTTATTATTATGAAAGTCAATAAACCTACTAAACATAATATGTAAATGTCATTGTATTCTAATTAAATTCTTTTTGTATTTACGTGTGAATTCATGAAAGCCTAGAAACGTTTTCTACAACCAAACAAGAGAACCGATATATGGACACCTGCTACAACATAAACACTCAATTGACACATTTCATTTCTCTCTATCTCTCCTCTTATCACATCTATACTTGCTTCTATTCAACTAATACGAGCACACACATCCTCAAGCAGCCCGAACACACCTGAGAAGCCACAACTCGATTGTCATCGGGGGTCAAAAGCGCGTGAACAACATCATACAAACTCTGGATCCCCTTGATCCTATGCAACGACATGATCTCCAAAATCAGCTGGTCAACCTTCAACTCCATAAACGCCTCCTTCACAAACTCATCCCCGGTCGTCGTCACATCCACAACGCGAAATCCACTGCTCAAAATGGAATTCTGATCTCAAGTCATTCCATTGTTAGGAAAAATCAAGTGAAATTCTGTATAAAGATTTTAAACATATTTGCTTGTCTTTTTTTTAAAAAATATAATGTTTTCTTGTTCTCATGTCCATGGGGAGAGAAATATAGTTTTGGAGTGTCATTTCATAACACTTCTTTTTGGTGGAATAAGTTTTTTCTTGTGAAGGATTGATTCCTTAGGGATAAATATTCTTTACCTAATTATAAGTTTTGTTAGTTTCTCTTTTGGGTTTTTGCATAGTCTCCCAATTGTCATTTTTTTTTGTTGCTAATTTTAATTTGATGTTCTTTGGAGTTGGTGTGGTTGAGTGACTTTTAGGGGGACGCCAACCTAGTTGGGTTCTTTCTTGCCACTGGCCTATTATTCTCAATTTTTTTTTTGAACTTTATTTTTATAAAACATATCATAAAACCTAATTGATTTCCTTCCTCGTATATAACCATTTATAGGTATAGAAAAAGATGTTTTTTTTACCGTGTATAGACATAGATGTCTTAAAAATATATATATAGACAAATATATGCTTATACTCCAATCTTATGATTTGATATAAAAGTTCATATTTCTTATGATGTTTATGATTATTTAGTTCCTCTTCTTTCATTTTCTACCATTATTAACCTCAATCACGTTCCGTCATGGCTTAATTATTGTCCTTGATTTCAATGTTTTTTAGCTGACAGTTCTGGCCTTCTGGGGGTTTATTTCCTCAGAGTTTTTTTAACATTATTTGATCAGCCTTGTTTGGTTGTTCACTAAAGAAATGCCAATTTCTAAATTAAATTATATAATATTAGATTAGATAAAAAGTGTACCAAAAAATTATTTGATAAAAAAAAATCTTGGTATACACGAAAATAAAAATTACAGTTGTTATGGTTGTCGTGTTTAGACTACCATAGTCGTTATAGTTTGGGCCTGGGCCCAATTGTAAATAATGATCGCGCAACTGACATATTCATAAAACGTGGAGGCTGAATTGGTCCATGTTGAACATTGGAGAACGTGCTGGATGAGGTCGGGAATCCAGGAAGCAGTTCCAATACCTGTTACGAGGTAATCTGCCTATAAATACACATTAATCCCTGGTGAAAGGTACACGCACTCTAGCTTTCTCTCTTTCAATTACACAGAGCACACACCCCACGTCAATTGGTGTATCTCTGTGATCATTTGCTTCGAGGTATCATTCTCCATTGATATCCTTGAAGTTGCAGAGTTAGAGTGATCAAACAGCAACCACATAGTACTCTTGTGCTGTACATTTGTGTTCTGGGAAACATCCTGAACAACAGTAACTTTTTAATTTTTGAAACCATGAAAGGAAGAAGTTAATATATATGTTGGTTTTCAATGCAATGATACGCCATTAATCCGTCATGATCGCATCACTCAAGTTGCAACGTATTTCATTTACACAAAGTATGAAACCATCCACACCATTTTGTGGACTTAATTCTACATTTCTACTTTTCTACACTAGTTAAATTTCCGTTAGTTTTGCAATACTAATAGTGTTATCTGTTATCATTATCATTACAGGCTGACTTTGATTTCGTCACTGTTACCAACCCACTGACATTGCCTCTCACTAGACCATGACAAGAGATTAACTTTATTAAAATTTGAAAGTTATAATTGTTACTCTCTAAAAATCACATTTAAAATTTGGAACCAAACACACTATTTATCCCCTTGTTTTTTCTCTTTAAAAATTGTTAGAAAGTTCATAAATCATAACACTACTTACCTTCTAAAGTGAAGAATTTAGTTTATGGATTCAAATGAGAAATTATTCATTGATTGAAAAATTAAATGTTGGTGTTTAATTAATAACTACTTAATGTACTTTACTTGTATATGCTTTTAACCATATTTACCATTATATAATCTTTTAATGATCATAATTAATTAATAATTTTAAAAGTGTAAGATAAGGGACCTTTTAGTAAAAAAAATAATCTAATTACTCGTATTAAATTATTATTATTATTATTATTATTATATATTTAAAAATTATTAATGCGTAAAATTATTTTTTATGAGATCTAAATAGAAGAATGATCACTTGTGTCACCTAGCGCTGTGGAAATGCTCAACACGCATATGAGATTTACAAATATTTCTCCACATCCCGGAGCATGTAGCACAGAATCAAAATATAGTGTGAGAAGAAAATGAGACCATACCATTTAATTTATTACATGTACGTATATGTTGTTTCAATTCATCTCTTATCATCATAATTCAAAATATACGAACATACACTATCCTCGCCATTTTCCTTTATCTAACAGAAAACAATACAACGATTAATTATATTATTTATTCGACCAGGTCAAACACATGTTCCGTGAAAGAGGCCAGGAGTACGTAGAACAAAATTTGACCGGCCAGGGATTGGGAAAAACACAACTATTCAATTTGTAGCATGCCAACCAACAATTTTTTTTTTTTAAAGAAAAAATTAGAAGTTGATTTGGCCATTTTGCACCACCATATTCCATGACACGTTTTTTCCCCTTCACCCTCCCTATATAAACACCCATTAACCCCAGCAAACAACAACAACAACAACCAAATCATACTTTACATTGTGCACACTAATTCCCTTGTTTTGTTTACCCACATTTGTGAGAGAGACTATATTATATTGGAGCATATATCATGGGACTGAAGTTTACACATGGAGTGATGATATTAATTGTTATAAGTGCTTCAATGTTTTCAGTGAGCATGGCCAACAAGGATTGGTCCTTTGGTTTCAACTACACTGATTGGTGGTCTAGATTTGGGAATCATCCTCAAAACAAAACACAGCAACAACCCAGGCAAATTCTCGTGGGTGGCTCAGAGCATTGGCACTACGGTTTCAACTACACCGATTGGGCCTTCAAGAGCGCCCCATTTTACCTCAATGATACTCTAGGTGAGTTTTCTAGTAAAACATGAGTACCTTTAATATTTTGTTTAATTAATATTATATATAAAAGTGATGAGTTGGGAAGAATCCATTTTATTTATACATATACTTTAAACTGCATGTATATATATATATATATATATATATATATATATGTACACGTTTTTATGTATTTTTAGTATATAACTTTTCTTCACATACATGTAATTAGATTTTATCATCTTACCATATCATTCTTTTAATATGATACGGGGAAAAGATGGATTATTGGACCTAATTTTTTTTAATACTCTACGTTCAGTTCTTTTATTGGTTGTGGTTAATCAAAATACAAAAATTACTATATTGTTATCTATTGGTCATCTGTATCCCCGCTAATTAGTTGCTTTTGAAGGATGCAAACACATGGGCATGAATTGATTGAATTTTTTGTGATGTAGTTTTCAAATATGATGCTCCAAACGTCACCAGTTTCCCACACAGTGTGTACATGTTCAAAAGTTTTGGGAGCTTCTTGAAGTGTGATATTAAAAAGGCTAAGATGTTGGCAAATCCCACGCAAGGTTCAGGAGAGGGCTTCAAGTTTGTGTTGAAGAGGTGGCAACCTCACTACTTTGCCTGTGGTGAGAGAAATGGCTTCCATTGCAACAACGGTACCATGAAGTTCGCTGTGATGCCAATGTTTCGTCCCTTCTGGCAGTGGCCATGAGAAAAATAGCACCCTACTACAACTTGTTATAGCTTGTTTTTCTTATATATATGTATTGTTTGAAGATTTTGGCAAATAAAATAGTAGTTTCAAATTAATTGATTTTTATCAATTTACTGATACTACTTTTCAATATTGTAATGCAATTTGATGAAAGATCATCGAGAGAGAGCAACTACTAAAGGAGTTGCTGGTTTGTGCTTAGGCCTATTAAACAAATGTTACTATCATAAGATAAGATACCCAATGTATTTTCCTTGCTTGTTTGTCCAGAGGACAGGTTTTTCTTCTTCCATCTTGACAACTTCTATCAACACTAACCCCAAAATATAATTCAGGGTAGATAATCTGGCAGCATTTGCTTGTATTTGGAATGTTAAGATGTTTGAAAGCTAAATTTTCTGGTTTGATCATGAAGTGTATAGGACATTTGCTTCCCTTTTCATCCTTCTTCATTTAGGTTTTGTTTGGGAGAGAGATTTTAGAGGGAAAGGGAGGGAAGGGAAAGGTTTAGGTGGTGACATTTCCTTGTTTAGGAGTTTTAATTTTTGAGGAAAAGGATTTGAGGATTTTTAAAACTCCTCTTAAATCCCCCAAAGTCTAAAAATTGTTGTTCCCCCTATTTGGGAGTTTTTAGAAGGAAAAGTAATAAAATTATTATCCTACCTCAACCAGTGTTAATAAAATTACTATCTTACTCTAGTCAGTGTTAATAAAACACCAAAATACAAAGCACTGAATCATAATTTAAGAACAAAATTGTAAAAGTATCTTATTAACTCTCCATTTTTCTTAATGTATTTTTAACTCCCAAACAAGGAGAAATAAACTTCTCTCATTTTCCTCCCTTTCCTTTCCCTTGAATCTTTTTTCTTCCCTTCCTAAAGCCTTAGTCCCATGCGATAGAAGATATAAAGTTAACTTGATTGTAAAAAGAGAATGAAAGAGAGAAAATGACATTGTAGATTCGAATATTATATTAATAAAAGTTAATAATTAATATTTGTAAATAAATAAAAAATTCCACCAAATAAATTTTATGGTAATTGACCTTCAATCTCAAGAACAATTTACATAATGTGAATAATTTCTTAATGGCATAGATATTGTTGAGACTAGCTTACCCCACAAAGTAATATTAATTGCCACAATGTAAATGTAGGTTAGTGGGATGAAGTGTCCCTCTTCTTGGACTTTAACTATGAACTCTTTGAAAATAATCATGTTATTACATTTTTTTATTAATTAGTTGACTTAATCTTAGAGTTAATCCAATGTTGAGTGAAACTAAAGTAGATTTTAAGATATTTTTTCAATTGAAAGAATTATATATGTTGAATCTTTTTGCTAATATATATATATATATAACTTTTTTTTATTAATGTTTGTGGCCTTTAATGTTTTATAAAAACTAATAATAAATAAATATTTTTTTATTGAGAGATTTAAAACTTAAACTTTAGTTATTTTATTTTTAAACCAACCCTATAGTTAATCCTTCTATATAGTTATGACAAAGGATATTTCCATCTCTAGATATATAACAAGTTACTAATAATATATCAACATATAATTTTATTAAGCTTCCTACTAACAAATAGCAAACACACATGCATAGTTATAATTACCAGCAGAAAATCCAACATCCCACATTCCAGACATGATAAAATTAATGTATTTTGATTTAAATAATTTATTTTTATATCTTTAAGTAATATTTAAAAAAAATCATTTTTATAATATTATTTTAATATCATAATTACAATTTATTGTAATGTGAGCCTTAGAGATGGATCTAAAGGTCAATAAAATAGTCCACCATAGACCACCTACAAAGGTGGTTCACCGTAACCTCCAATATGTATAGAACTATAGATGAAACTTTTACTATCAGCTTTAAATTAAGAGGAACTAATGCACCAAAGGAAAAAAAAAAAAAAAAACAGAAAGGAAGTAATTAAATTTGTTGTCATTCCATGTAATAATACGCCATCAAGCCGTCATCGTCATATTACTCATGTAGCCATGTATCTCATTTACACAAAGTATATATAAAACTAGCCACTAATTTGTGGACTTAATTCTATACCACTATATAGTTTCGGTTAATGTTGCAAATTGTTACGCTGACTAAATCTTTGATCTCGTCAGACTCAGTTTCAAACTCATACGTTGAATTATTTCTGTTTATTTCCACTGCTACCAACCCATTGACATAGCCTCTCCCCATGACACGATCAACTTCGTTGAAGTTACGTTATTTGTATAACGAGAGTTGTCCTTCTCTTTAAAATCTGATTTTATTTATCTTTAAAATAATATTAGTTATTATTTCTCATTTATTTAGTTCTTAAATATTTTATATCTAAATCATATTAAGAACTTGGTTCAGTTCTTTCCTTTATCCAACCAAAAAAAAAAAAAACATATTTTACGTCTTCTCTTTTTGGACTAAATTTAAGAAGCTCCATTCAAAAGAGGTTCTCGTTATCTCACCTAGCTAGGCTCTGGAATCAGGATATTGCTTGACGACGCTTATGGGATTCACTAAGATTTCCTCACCTCAAGAGTATGTAAAAAAAAAAAAAAAAAGAAAAATATATAGTAGTAACTGTGTGTGAAGAAATAATATCAGAGACCATTTGTAATTTATAAACAAAAGTTGAAAGAGATGTGAGCATAAATGTGTATATATAACTTTATTTTATCCCATAACCCCAATTGCAACGCGCGAATTTAAAATTCATTTGTTATCACGCATAAATCATGAACTGTTTCCCGAGTTCAAAAAAAATCTAATTTTATATTTATAAATTAGAATATATAATTTGAAAAAACCACATTCTTATTTTTCCTATTTTTAATATTCTATCTTTCTTTTCTTCGGAAATATATTTCATCTCTTATGATTACAATTCAAAATATGTTACAAACACACTAACATGGCCATTTTACTTATCCAACAAAAATAATGTTAATTATTTATTCAGCTCAAACACATGTTCCATGAAAGAGACCAAGCGTGTGGAAGAAAAGTTGACGGCCAAGGGTTGGGGAAAACACACACAACTATTCAGATTCCAACTATTTCCAATTTGTAGTATACCAACTGCAAGTGAACTTGCAACCAACAAAATAGTATCAAAAGTTGATTTGGCCATTTTGCAATTTGCACCACCATATGACATTGGAGTCAAATCCATAATAATTCATGTGTCTCCCTTTTTCCCTTCACTCTCCCTATATAAACACCCATTAACACCAGCAATTGGACCAACAACACCAACCAAATCATATTTCACATTTTGCACATTATATTAATTCTCTTATTTTACTTAACCACACCTGAGACCATGGGTGTGAAGTTTGCACATGGAGTGATGATACTAGTTGTTATAAGTGCTTCAATGTTTTCAGTGAGCATGGCCAACAAGGATTGGTCCTTTGGTTTCAACTACACTGATTGGTGGTCCAGATTCGGTAATCATCCTCAAAACAAAACACAACAACAACCCAGGCAGATACTTGTTGGTGGTTCTGAGCATTGGCACTACGGTTTCAACTACACTGATTGGGCCTTCAAGAATGCCCCATTTTACCTCAATGATACTCTAGGTGAGTTTTCTAGTAAAACATGCGTATTTTTTTTATCATTAGTAAAACATGAGTGTTTCTCTAGTTATACACTTAAAGTGTATGTAAATACAGGTTTAACTCAGTTAGTTTTGAATTGTTGTAAATTTTTAGTATTTATCTTCAATTTTTACTGATAAAAAGATGTATCTAAATATGTTTTGGTAGTATAAAAAGAATAATTAGTTGCCATTGAAGTATGTCACCCTAATTAATTGAGTTCTATGTCATGCTGATTTGTTGTCATATGCTAACACATGGGCACGAATTGATTGAATTTGTGATGCAGTTTTCAAATATGATGCTCCAAATGCCACCAGTTTCCCACACAGTGTGTACATGTTCAAAAGTTTTGGGAGCTTCTTGAAGTGTGACATTAAAAAGGCTAAGATGCTAGCAAATCCCACACAAGGTTCGGGAGAGGGCTTCAAGTTTGTGTTGAAGAAGTGGCAGCCTCACTACTTTGCCTGTGGTGAGCGAAACGGCTTCCATTGCAATAACGGTACCATGAAGTTCGCGGTGATGCCAATGTTTCGTCCCTTCTGGAAGTGGCCATGAGAAATTTCCACCATTGCAGCTTCTTATATTTTGTTTTTCTTATATGTTATGCCTTAAGATTTTGTTGGCAATTGAGATTTTTCTAAGCTGTTATAATAAAATATTTTAATGACTCAGTACTTTTTTGTTTTGCTTGTAAGTTTGGTAACTTTGGTAAACGTTTGTTTGTGCTCATAAAAACAAGTTATAGCTGGAGGCTAGTATGGTGCTCTCCTTTTAGCATAGCCATAATTTGTAGTTTGCTTTGTTCAATAAGAGGTTTTATAGATTTTTCTATTATTTAAGATCTTACTATAATAATTTAGAGTGTGTAAAAGCTGTGTTACAAATCTCAAATACAACAAAATTGTTTTGTTCCTCACTCATGATCTTCATATACGTTTATAGTTTTCTGGTTAAGTCCAATACCGTTTTTTATGCTTTTTTTGTTTTGTTTTTGTAACATCATATCAAGAACTTCATTGATCTTTACGGATCTGTGAGAAGAGGAAATTAAGGATCTTTAGGTTTTTGAAACTTTTCTCTATCGCGAAACTCGTTTTTTCCTTCTCTGTACCCTTAGTCCCTGACCTTTCTCTTCAACACTAGCACACATGTGTATTGTTTATATTATTCTTTAGCGACCCAGTTCTTTTTCAGCAAAAGGCAACACTCAATTATAGGTTTTTTCTTATTCTTTTGTTACTAGTTTCCTCCCTTTACTCAATGCTTACTTTTCTTTTTCAATTCCTTTATCTGATACTCTTATTCTTATTCATTAATTACTCATTTTGAGTTAACATGGCTGACCTAACAATGTCACGGACATATTAATATTGAATATTAAGTTATCAAAAATACTAAATTAAATTGCATAAACTTAAAAACACTACTCTATAATAATGTAAGATTATGTTGCGTTCATATGCGCAGAAATAATTTATTTAGCGAAATAATTTATGTTCAATTCTCATTCTGTGCAAAATTATCTTGGATCAACTATTTATTTATCATGAGCAAAATTAGTCTCTCATTTAATGTTAAAGGACACTTGTGATCATTGGCTCAAGCCAAAAAAAATTGCATAATTAAAATAATAAATGATCAAATTCACAAAAAGAATAAAGGACAAAATTTGCAAAATGATAATAATAAGGAGACTTAAAAAAGAAAAAACAATAATAATAATAAAACAAAAAGTTAAAAGAAGTAAAATGCTCAAGTCACATGTTTGATTGTAGAAAAAAATGCGTAAACTATACTCATAATTAATAGTGAGAATTCTAACTTGTTAGATAGGAATGGATTATAAAATGAATTTAGGTCTTGGTATATTACATTAAACTAATTTCTAAATTAAATTATATTTAGATTAGATAAAAATGAAAGGATTAATTAAGCTTTTAGTTTTAAACTATAAACAAAATTTTGATTAGTCAAGATTTTTATATTTTTTTTGTTAAGGTTTTTGTTCATGTAATCTAGTTAATTTTTTCATTATTTTATTGTGTATTTATTTTCATATTCCATTATTCAGATATTTTTCATTATACAAAAAAGTAAAAAAAATATATTATAAACAGTCTTATTTTTGTATATAAAAAAATTATTTTTAAATTTGAACATGTAATGATATGTCATTAATAATATTTTAATTAATTTTTGAAACCATGTAAGGAAGTTAATATGTTGTAATGATACGCCATTAATCTGTCATCATCGCATCACTCAAGTTGTCATGTATCTCATTTACTTACACTTGGTATGAAACCAAGTATCCATTTGTGGACTCAATTCTACATTTCTATTCCTCTATAGTGTCCGTTAATTTTGCAATAGTAATAAAATTTTCATCACCATTACACACTGACTTTGATCTCGTTGAAGAATTGTTGTTTCTTTCCAGTGTTACCAACCCACTGACATTGCCTGATTGCCCATCCATATCCACGAGATGACGAGACCATGACAGGGGTTAGAGGAGTTGTCACTAATTGGTCAGAGGGTGAAACTCTATATAAAATATTCTTTAGTGGAACGGTTCCTTGTTTGAACATGTGATAACTCTAAGGTGTTATTAAGAACAAAAATGTTAGTTTATGAAATTATCAAATGACAGTTGTATACTTTACTAAACAACAGTAACTTTTGTTCCTAAAATTATAATATTCAGTAATTTTAGGAATTGAAGAGTTTTTTTTTTTTTTTTTTTATTTTATGGACGAAAAGTGTCTCGGTAAGATATTTTTAAAAACTTGTGAATTAATTTGTCCACATTAAATGTATTTGATACATGAGTTTATTTTCATTAGCTATATTTCAAGTAACTTATAAAAAAAAAGATAGTTGATAAGCCGTTATCTTTTTTTCCTTTCTTTCAATATTATCTTCACTAACTTATTTGAAATCTCTTATTATGATCTTCATTTTATTAATCTCACACGCATATGACAAGCAATTAGCGAATGACAAGCTTACTTAGATATAAGATTAGAAATATTTAATGAGAACTTCTATACTTTAAAAAAATACTTATGATTATGATTTGTATTTAAACAAACCCCTACTCTTTTACGATTGAGGCTACCGTGAGTTTGGCAGGGTACTTTTTGTTTTATTGTTTTAGACTTTTCTCTGTTTTTTCTTCACATTCCCGAATTAGCCTCGTTTCCATCTCCAGCACACACAACCCACACCCAAACCAAAGAGTGGTGCAAGCACGTTTTCTGCTTGTGCTGGCTTCATCTCAAGCCAGATATCGTGCAGCAAATGTACTCCATGTACCCATTGCCCTTACAAGAACCCTACCAACAAACGCACCTGAATGTTGCGCCTCTCCTCATTTACTTGCATTGCACAGTTTAAGGTTAGAACTAGTACGTACTTTTAATCATACCAACTTTTAAATCATGCGTTCAACTGCTTTTGTTTTTTTAATTATGCTCTTACTTATAAGATTATAAGTTATTAAAAATAAATTAAAATATTGAAAGATATATATAATCAAATAATTAAACATGTCATTTTATATTATTTAACATTTATTAGCTAGCTTATTAATTAATCTTATCAAATATTTTTAATTAAAATTAGTTAGTTCATAAACTGTGTTTGTAACTAGCTTATAATTTAGCTATTTATAAACTAGTTTTAAAGACTAATCATATCTAATATATAAATTATTCACTGAGAACACATAATTGATATTACTCTGGGTTGGTTAACTTTTATACATTTTGGAGCGTCGTTATTGCTTGTTTCTTATGATACCCACGCTTGACATGCATAATTACCCAATGCGTTTTAATTAGTGATGACATCTTCAAAAGAGATCTAGACCAGTCAAAGACGCGTAATTCAAGTTAATAAAGTAATCCAAGTTTAACATGATAACTGAAAAGTTATAGACCTTGGTGAAAAAGGCGAACTTTTGTATAACTTCACTAGCTAGGCATAAAGGTAAGAGGTTACTGCATAGGTCTCCATCTTGAGGCTAAATGATAGTCAAATGAGTTAATTACTATGATACTAATAATGGATTAGGCCATGACTTCTTTTTATCCATTCTAATAATCATTCATATTTCAACACTCACTACTATACAATAGGGATTTAAAGACGGTTTCCAAAGGTCTTCAAAGACGGTTCTGCAACCGTCCTTGATACGAGCGTCTTTGAAAGTTCACACTTTCTAAGACGGTTGGCAGACCATCTTTGATGGTCATTTTTATTTTTTTTTTAAATTTTTTTTATGAAGTTTCTAAGACGGTTTCCTAACTAACCGTCTTAGAAAGGTAGCATCCCAAGACGGTCATTACAAAAGCTCGTCTTTGAATCATTTTATATTCATTTTGAATTTTTTTTTTGAGGTTCCTGAGATGGGTTCAACGGTAACCGTCTTAGAAAGGTACCATTCGAAGACGATCATTCCAAGCACCCGTCTTTGAATCATTTTATATTCATTTTTAATTTTTTTTTGTTGAGGTTTCTAAGATGGGTGATCGGGGAACCGTCTTAGAAAGGTAGCATACCAAGACAGTCGTTCCAAGCACCCGTCTTTGAATCATTTTATATTCATTTTTAATTTTTTTTTGTTGAGGTTTCTAAGACGGGTTCAACGGGAACCGTCTTAGATTATTAATTTTTTAATTATTTTTTTACGAGGTTTCTATTCATAACTAACAATTGCCACTAAATCGTTTAATTGTTAAATGCTGTGAGGAATCATTAATGTGAGAGCTAATAGATGAATAAAAAATAACAATTGCTTGATATTTGATAATAACATGTAATATTTGCAAAATTTTACAGGCAACCCCCATAATGCATATTGTGGCGCCATATACCCTCTGCAAAACAAAATTAACAGATTCCAATTGATGATGAAGAAAGCATATTAAATTATATATATGTTGTTTGGTTTAAATTCCCATCCAGTAACACATTAGTAGCTTCATTGTACAACATGCAGGTGGAATCATACTGTGGCATAGTGAGAGATATTTTCTTTTGTATCCTACACAAGATACCTAAGCAACTCATGCTCAGTTTGGTACCTATGAAGAAAAATAAAATTAAAGTAAGTTTCCATAACAAGCATAATCAAATGAATTGAAAGATTGTTAAAAGGGACATACATGTTAAAGATAGGGTGTGTCAGAAAAGGGCTCTTCCTAACTAATCCAGAAGAATTCGCACTCTGAACTTCTGGTGCAAGAGATGCAGCTGTGAAGGAGAATTGTATATTTATAGATTAACAGTAATTACCTTGAGTAATGACATAACTGATAATTAATTGTCAATAATTTGGACTCTTCAACATTAAAGGGGACAAGTAGAAATGCATATACCTGACAAGAGATGTTAGAAATGCATATCGCATGGTATCCATTCCAAGAACAAACGTAATATGTATGCCAGCTTTAAATCCCTCCATCAACAAAACAACACGAGGCTTATTATCACCTTCCTCCATAGTTACAGAAAAAGTAGCAAGCAAAGGCCACCCAACGGCTTCAACCATGGGCCTTACAAGTTCAATCTGCTAGGAAGTGTAGAAAACTCCTCTTTTCACCCCTTTATTCCTGAATATAGCTTGTGTTTTCTTAATGATGGCCTCACTTTCAGACTTAGCATCAACGGATGAATTCCTTTTTGGGAGTGCCAAGTTAAGTATACTGACAAGGCGTCCTTCTTCACCTCTGGCTTATGTCTGCTGCTTTTTCCAATTAAAGATGTGTCATCTTTCATTTTAATATCCTCTTTGACAATGGAATCATAGATCTCTTCTAGTAGCTCTTTAGGAGCACATTCATCAGCATCATCCTTGGCATTCATGCAAACAAAATCCGACTTGGACATCTTGGGCCACACCATTGAGTTTTCAAGTGGGAGATTGGGTTTACTTAAAGATACATCCCTATAGAATGAAGTCCTTAGCCAGAAAAGTTAATGAAAAATTAAGCCCCGGGTTTTATGGACCTTACCAAATTATTTAGAAGCTGGGTGAAGTGGCTTACAAATTAGAACTTCCAGCAGGCAGTAAAAAACACCCAATTTTTCACAATTCAGTGTTTAAAAAATCAGTCAAAGCAACTGCTGTACCTCAACCACTGCCAGCAATGTTAGATGAGCAGTGAGAACTTTAAATGCAGCCAGAAAAAGTTCTAAAGCAGAGGACAAATGAAGTTGGGAAACAAGAAGTTTTGATTAAATGGAGAGAGTTACCTCACCATCTGAATAGCTGGGAGTTGGGTGAAGAATTGCAGAAAGTGTTTCCTGAATTGGACCTTGGGGACAAGGTTCAGCTTCAAGGGGAGGGTATTGATAGGAGGTGGGGTCAAAATTATGCAAGGGGGTTTAGATAGCAATTAAGCAGTTAGTATAACTAAGCTGAGTTAGTTACAACTAACTCATTAGAGAAAAATGTATAAATAAGATAAGGCTGAGAGGAAACAGGGAGGATAGATTGTAATTGGAGGAAGTGACCCTCAAAGATCATGTGTATTCAGGAGCTGAGTCTCTAAGATTGAATTAAGCGATTTCTTTCTCCTTATTCTGTACCAGTACCTAACATAGTACAATGAGGGTGTGGTAAGGTAATAAGTTATCATCCAAAACACAAGACTAAAAACAAATTACACAAATACAAGAATAAAGTATCATTGCAGATAGCCTAGACAATCTATGCATGTTCCGAACCAAATATAGTAAGTTGGTAACCCCTACAAGCATCCACATGTTGGTAGAACACCGACATTGAAGCTAAGGGCATTCATATCACCTCAATGCAAAGTTAGGGATATGGAGGCTCCCTCAAAAGATGTGTTTCTTCTTTTTCCAACCACATGCAGAAAGCACGGTGACAAAAAGTGGAAATATGGTAAGTGCTCCAACAAGTATGCACTTCAATCAGATTGGAAAGCTCACTCCAAAACCTGTGGCACTAGGGAGTACAGATGTGACTGTGGAACCCTCTTCTTAAGGTATAACTAACCGAAATCGATTTCAAATGTGAATTACATACAAGTCCAGTTTAGATAAGGCACCACAGTCAAGACTCAAGACACATGAATAATGTTCATTTGTGGAGGATGGGATTTGAATCCTAGGTTGACACTTACACAAAGTAAATAACAGATTTATTCATTCTCTATCATGGTCCTAATGGATCAATTGCAGTGGTTGATTCTTGGTATTGAAAAAGACAGAACCTTGGGAAACCCCGTTGGAGTCGTCATTTGCTGTGTCAGCCAGGGGGCACGGGAATTTGATAAACGGACAAGCCATGAAAAGAGAGAAGACAAGACTTGTGATTGAAATGGGAAAAACTGATAGTGGTGACAACCATGGCAATAATGATGGTAAGTTGTGGATAGATGTATGTGGACGTGTGGGGTGGGAAGTTATGGATACATGTAATTCATTTACATTGGAGTATGGGCTGCTATTTTCAACATGGCATTACTGCTACTTTGAACAACATGTACTTGTGAATAACAACCTCATGTACACATCAACACATACATGGAGACAGAGCAACAATTATGTTGGAATATAGTGCTAAAGAACAGTGGACTAGCTCCTTCTGGGAAAAGCAGTCGATTAAGGTGGACAAATCATCTAAGACCAGACTTAAAAAAAGGTGCAATTACTAATGAACAACAACTTAAAATTAATGAACTTTATGCTTTACTAGGAAATAAACGGACTGGAATGGCACAACAGTTTTTTCTTCTTCTTTTCTATAAATTTGTTTATAGCTATACATATGATATATTAAGGAAAACTGCCCTCAATTAGGAGTTTTTACCTAACCATAATTCAGCTGTTGAATTAATAATGAATGTTTCATCAATTGTAGTAAATTCTAAATCTTTCAATTTATTTGAAGAATTGCACTACATGCATACCCACTGTACACTGAGGAAGTGAAATCCCACAAAGGGGAAAACTAATGCAAATGCATATAGCTGCTATAAGCATAGACTGACATTGTTATTTGAATTTCGAAATTAGATCATTCACACATACAATCAAACAAAAGCAAAAACAAAAAACTGTTATGACTTTAGCACAAAAGGAAAGCTAAACTCAAAATACTATGCTATTGGGTGGGATAGCCACATATCTTAAGTATCACATTAAGCTTCTTATTCTACTCAATGTAAGACTGATAACATTGCCACATCCTTTAAGAACTGATTGTTGAATTGAGGGGGAGCAACATGAAGAATCAAGTGAAGTATCAAGCAATGTTCAAGACTTAGAAGTTTTGGCTTTCAACATGGATCAAGATTTGAAGAAGTGATGTTTTTTTATTTAAATGTAAAAGGTCTGAAAGCATTGTGATGATCCAAGTTTTAGTTACATATCATTCATACATCATACAAGCATTGCATCATATAAGTCTTTAAGTAATTGATTTGAAACTGAAGAAAAAGCTAAATATTTTGGAAAAATAGCCTAGCACTGCTTTAATCGATTATTGAATTGAATGAATCGATTATTTTGTTCATCAGTTTTTTGGAAAATCAGACATAAACACTTTAATCGATTATTGCATCGTATTAATCGATTACATGAATCTTAGCATACTTAGGATTTAGCCTTATGACTGGTTTAATCAATTACCATGATATTGTAATCGATTACATGCTTGTTTAGAAAAGACAGTCACTCTGGCTTAATCGATTACCACTCATTGTAATCGATTATATAGTTTAAATCATGTTTTGTACTCACGCTGGCTTAATCGATTACAGTGGATTGTAATCGATTAATCTACACTATCCAGATTTAGGCTTGCTCTGGCTTAATCGATTACCAAGTAATGCAATCGATTATTTTACTTAAACGGAAATTTTGCTTAAACTGATGTAATCGATTACACCACGGGTTAATCGATTATTTGACCCATTTGTTGAAATTCTGGAAATCCAAAGGTCGCTTTTAATCGATTCCAGGAGCGTTTGGAGCTTATTTAATCGATTATTTCCGTTACGCTTTTAGTTATAAATTGAACTCTTGCCTCTTGTGATCACTAACTAACAGAGATTAAGGTTGAATTAAAACTTTTCGACATTCTGAGCATACTAGAGCATCACTAAGGCAATATTCTGAGTTCTTGTGAGTCTTGCTTCCATAGAGTTATTCATGGATCACTAAGGAATTAGTGAAGCAAGCTTGTTCTGTCACAAAGGTTTAGGAAAGCTGTTCTGCATAATTGTTTTGCATTCAACCTGAGTATTTTCATTTCATATGCATTTCAATCTTGGATCATCAGGTGAATTCTTTCCTAACTCTTGTGGGTATTAAGTTTTCTGCAGTAAATTTGAATTTTGTTGATTCTATTGTATTTGGGTTTTCTTGCAAGAGGGGATAGTGTTTCTCCAAGGGAGATAGGTTTTCTCCAAAGACAACTGAGTAGGTTTCTCAGTGTGGGTTTAGCTTCTAAGGATCTAATAGGGTTTTAGATCTCTGAACTTCCTCTAAGGTTGAGGAGGAGAAGCTTGTAATTGCTTGTAAGAAACATAATTGCAATAGTGGAACTCTACTCTAGTGTTGAGTGGAAGAAACTGGATGTAGCCTTATAGGTTTTGAGGTGAACCAGTATAAATCTTGTCTCTTGATTTATATTCTGTAGTTTAGATAATATCTTGTGTGAATTATATTTGAGTGTTGTGTTTTCTTCTTTGTGAAGTTTATTCTTGAGGTATTACAAATCTTGGATTGTTTTTTGGATAAAGTTTTTCAATTGTATTTTGTGATAAAGATCCAAAGGGAATTAAACTCTGATATTGTTGAAAGAAAATTTTAATTTACCAAGGTTAACCAATTCACCCCCCCTCTTGGTTAAGTGTGAATGTTCCTTATTTTCCACAATTGGCATCAAGAGCTAGGTCTTGTAAGATACTCAAGATCACTGCATTTTTTACAAAATGAACACCTCACAAATAACCTTTAAGGAAGGAGCATCCTTAAACAGACATCCTTTGTTTGAGGGGGAGCATTTTAGCTTTTGGAAATAGAATGAAAATCTTTATCCAATCCAATGATCCAAGACCTTGGAATGCTATTGAGAAAGGCCCTAGGTTGCCTATTAAAATAGTCGAAAACAACATGTTTCCCAAAGATTGGGATGAAATGACTGATGATGAAAAACGAATTGTTCAATATTATTTTAAGGCAAAAAATATGATAACCTCTGCTCTATCTTCTAATGAATTTTTCAGAACTGTTCGTTGTACAAGTGCCAAGGAGATGTGGGAGATGTTGGAGATCACCCATGAACGAACTGAGGAAGTAAGAAGGTCAAGAAAACATTCTTTGATTCATGAATATGAAATGTTCAAAATGAATCAGAATGGGAGTATTTTCCAGCTTCAAACAAGGTTCACACACATAGTGAATCACCTCCTAGGACTTGGCAAAACATTTGATGCTGAAGAACTTAACATCAAGATTCTGAAATGTCTCACTAGAGCATGACAACCCAAAGTCACAGCCATCAAGGAATCAAAAGATCTATCAAAGATGTCAATGGCTGCACTTTTTAGTAAGTTGCTTGAATATGAATTTGAATTATCTCAACTAACTTGTGGTGAAGATGCAGAAAAGAAAAGCAAGGGATTAGCACTAAAATCTGCAGCACCCAAAGTGGAGAAAAATGAAGACTCTAGTGATGAGGAGGAAGATGAAAGCATGAACTTGATTGTGAAGAAGTTCAGCAAATTTATGAAGAAGAACAAGGGCAGAAAATTCTCAAGAAACAACAAGAACAATTCATCAAACAACAACACTAGCAACTTCAAGAAATTGGACAACAACTATACTTACTTTCAATGTGGCAAACCTGGTCACATCAAGTCAGAATGTTCCATATACTTGAAGAAACAACAGCAAGACAGCAAAGGGAAGAAGGAAGCTAAGCCTAGAAGAGCTTACATTGCATGGGAAGATAATGACTCCTCTACAACTGAATCATCTGCTGATATGGAAGAAGCAAACATGTGTTTAACCTCTATTATCCATGAAGAAGATGATGATCTGCTAGATGAAGAAGAGGAGGTAACTTCTGAACTTGAACAAGTTGTTTTAGCATTTCAA
>PYAF01001975.1:954628-972693 GCA_007407185.1 Glycine tomentella
CAACGCTTAACAAAACCAGTAATTGTTATGACAGCACAAATGGAGAGTCCAATCCAAAAGCCCAAACTCATTAACTAAGACAACTTCATAGCTTAAGTTTCATATTGCTGAATATAACATACATGAAAGCATCCCATTAACAATAAAGGTGTCACTCAACTCAACAAAAGATAGCTTTTTATGTTTTGTGACAAAAAAACCCTTAACAATACCCAATTAAGAGAAACAAAATACAATGTCATGAAGACAAAGACAGTACCTGGTAAGCGTCGTTCTTCTCTTGTTCACTCTTCATTGGCAGAAGCCCTTACTCAAACACCAGAACAGGCTTAACCCCAAAATGGGGCAACAAATTTACTCTGCGCATGCAACACTCAATGTGCCTAAAACACGTCAATAGACAAACCAATCTCAGTTAAGTTGTTTGGGGTGCCATAATATACAATTTGAACTCAACCCCAGTGCGTGAAATCGAACTTTTAGTAGTTGGGTTACTCCAAAAAAAAAAAATCAAATACAAATCCAATAAAATAATGGTAAAGAAAACTGTGTAAGGGGGGTTACCTGGTACTAGGTATACCTTTGCAGAGTTCCCTGCCGCTAGAGTGGGCACCTTTGTGGAGCCAAGGATATTTAAAACAAGGTAGTGAGAATGTAACCCTATAGTTTGATGTAAGCTGTATGAGACCATCAAAGACAAAAGGAAACATAAAATGAAGTAACAAATGAAAAGCTTGTAACATTATTTACCTAAATAGTTAAGCAAGTCATAGTTATATAACTTTCAGCAGTTTATGATAGAAGCTCTGGTCATTGGAAAATGCTGAAGTTCCATTACCATACACGTGACGAGTTCAACCCCTAAACACGAAATGAAAAACACAAGTTTTATTAAAACCCCTACCACTGAAATCTGAAACCCGAAAAACCAAAATACGATAATGACTGAAACCTGATTGTGCGCAACACCCATACACGTGAAGACACGAACAAGGAGTAGTGATGGCAGACTGAGGGAGCCCACGACGGAGAGACGGAGGGGATAAGGACGAGCTGTTTTGGAATGTTAGATCGCGAGAGGGAGAAAAACATGTCTGAGGGATTAGCTTAGGGTTCACAAATCAAATATGAAAATATTTTGGTGTTTTTTTTTTAGCGAATTTTTTTTCATTTTTGTAATAATAAAATATTATATGGGTATACCAAATCAAAGACGGTTTCGAACAAACCATCTTCGAATAGCAGGAAACAAAGACGGTTCTCAGTTTACCCATCTTCGCTTTACAGAATCTAAGACGGTTGTTCTATAACTGTCTTCGTAAATGACTAAATATTTACGAAATTGCCACCGCCTCACCATCTAAGACGGTTATGCTACAACCGTTTTTGAATGCCCGTCTTTAAATGCAATTCGTGTAGTAGTGACTATTAGGTTTTTATTATCTTTTTATGTATGCATATAAAATTATACTAGTAAAACTTTAGATGCAACTCGAAAAGAAGCGCATTCATGTTCTCAACTCAGATTAAAAAGAACAAATTACCAATAGAATTTGTATGTACTGCATGCTTCATATAATAAATGTAATAAAACTTTAAGAACAACATCAATAGCCTTTAGCATATATAGTACTATTGCAACGATGATCCAGCTAAAACAATTAATGAGAATCAATATACATATATAGCCACATAATTAATACCGTCATCATGAAAATTTATCATTGTAACCCATTAATGATCGTCATTAAATACATACAAGGAGACATATTTTCTCATGGGTATAATACGTGGACGGTTATGCAGTGACGTGCCCATGAAGCATCATGCTATGATCAGCTGCTCCAAATTAATTATGTATGCTATAAAGTTCAAACCTTCAAATAAAGGCGTAAAAATGGAAATTAAAGTAGCTAAAATATGGTAACCTCTGCAATTGGTAGCATTAGACTTTACGTAAAGATAGCTTCGATCTCTTGCATGCATAGCTAATGGCATTAGCTCTTTGTTCAAGTAGAGGTGGCATAGGAGTAGGAAATAAATCCCCCATTTTCATCTCTGTCTCTCAATTATTCTCCTGCTCCCACCTCTGATTCTTGCTTTGGAATAATTAATTTCCTCATTAATTATGTTCGCTAATTCTCTAATATTAGACAAACTGTAGAGACCTAGACTTGTAATAAATACTAAAAATTAAATAAATTTAACTGTTTAGAATTATAAAAAAATAAATTAATACATTTGGTTGTATTAAGGAAGAGAATAAAAATACTTATTAATTATTAAAAAATAAGCACGCATGTATACATATAATTAAGAATGAATTTTCCTTTTCAATATATTTAGTGAACTTGTGGGGTGCGAATTACAATTAATTATTGTACTCACCTCGTCCCCAAATTTGCATACATTTGCTTTGAATTTTTTTATCCCTTAATTTCTCATTCTCACAAGAAAATATTTCCAAATTTAGGTCTTTGAACGAGGACATGATGCACATGAAAATTTTCAAATGACAAAATAAATGTCACCTCTACTTTGTAAGGCAAGAACAAAAGGGAAAGACTTGCATGAAATGGGAAGGAGGCATAAAATAGTTTCATCTCTTACTAGCAAATCAGTCATGACTTCTCACTAACGCAACCATAAACAAGGATTCTCAATGTTATTTTTTGTTATAGCCAACCAACAATCTCAACATGAGATCGTCAAACCATGTATTTTTCAATACGAAATTACTCTTCACTTTCATAAACAATAAGTTCGATAAGATTACAAAGTATATCAACGCATTGTGTAAGGGTATGAAGGAATAACAAATATAAACAACTTTGCAAAACAAAGAATAAACTATTTTGGCTCAGTATTTTGTCCGAAGGTTAGAACAAGAAATTAAGTTTCCATCCAAAGAGATATATAGATTCATTAAAGTTCTTTCTTTGAGTCTTGCTTTTATAGGCTTGAGGGACCATATGTCTGTTGTGAGAAAGGATTGTTTGAATCATATCCTTTTAAATGCATGGAGACTTCAAGCACTGACATGTTTACTTCTATAAAGGAGAGAGAGAATATAGATGTTCTTTCTCTCCCAAAAAGGCAATGACACATTCTAAAGAGTGCTACTTCCCTATCATGTCTACTTCAATTTACTCCTTTGTATCACACCTCGATATGTGACTTGTTTTTAATAAGGAGTTGTACTCATACTAAATAGACTTTGTTTTTCATTAAATGCTTGAAATTCAAATATTACAACATATTGAAAAAGAGAAAGGATTAACAATATAAGGTTTATACCACTACAAAAAAGCGATTTAGCCATTGACATTTTGCGACGGCAGCATCTGTGAACAACAAAAGGGTTCTCAAAGTTATGAATTTTGTCTTGGAGTCAATTTTGTTAGAGAGTGAGATGTGACAAATAATTACAATATATTTTGGTCATGTTTTAAATAAGAGAAAATAAACTACATCATAAATTACTGTACAGTAATTTTGTCAACTTCATATGGAGATAGTCGACGATTTGGTCTCTTGATAAGATCAGTATGGGCTCTATGTAAAAAAGGTTATAAAAAGTAAGCATTAGAATTGATAGAAAGATATTATACAAAATTTCAATCACTAAATATAAACATGAAAGAACTTTTATTACTTTCGAAAGGGATCGACGTTGTTGCTATTGAAAAACACATATCTATGTGCTTGAAGCAATGCTTTCTTATCAAGAGAAATTCGAGAAGCTCTTTTTCTCTTCTTCACATTGAATCCAACTTGCTTCTTTCTCCCCAATGGTCTACCTCTAGGATTTAAAACACTTGCATTTTCCACAAAACATGAATCACCATTCCGAGCAGATCGATTAAAACGAGTCTCCACCCTAGATAGATATCTTGAACAAAATATCAAGCCTTCATGAGCTAAATATCCTTTTGCAATAGATCCTTTTGGATGTGCTCGATTACGAACAAATGACTTTAGAGTCAAAAGGAACCTAAAAGAAAAATTTAGGTTACAAATTAAGATAATATCATTTTACTTTATAACTCTAGAATGTTTTAAAATGATTAAAAATTATTTTTACCTTTCATTAGGATACATCCATCGATAATGTACAGGACCTCCAACTCTTGCTTCATGTGCTAAATGGATTACCAAATGTACCAATACGGTGAAAAAAGATGGAGGAAAAATCCGTTCTAATTGGCATAATGTTTGAGCTACTTGATGTTCTAAGTGCTCTAAATTACGCTCATTAAGCACCTTGCCACACAACTCCTTGAAGAAACGACAAAGGTCGGATATAGCTAAACAAACTTTTTCTGACAAACAACCTTTCATAGCTATAGGAAGAAACTCTTGCATTAAAAGATGACAATCATAACTTTTGAGACCAAATATTTTGTGTTCCTTCAATTGCACACATCTTGAAATATTAGACAAATATTCATCAGGAGCTTTTATTGTTTTGAGAACTTCCAAAAATGTTTCTTTCTCCTTTGAAGTCATTTGGTAACAAGCTCTAGGAAAATACTGTTTTCCTTTACTTGGATGCATCTTTGGATGTAATTGGCTTCTAATATTCATATCAACAAGATCATAATGTGCCTTATCATTGTCCTTTGACTTACCTTCTAATTGTAACAACGTCCCAATAATGTTATCACACACATTCTTTTCTATGTGCATAACATCAAGATTATGACAGAGCACACTATGTTGCCAATAAGGTAATGTGAACAAAATACTTCTCTTTTTCCATGGTGACCAATCCCCAACTCCATGATATTCCATCTGTCTCAAAGCAAAAGCTCTACTAGGTAGATCAGGTGGAGCTCTAAACTCCTGAGTTCCATCAAAATCTCTTTTATTGTATCTCCACTTATGATTGGGCTCTAACCAACGACGATGACACATATAGCAAAAATTTCTACCATAACACAGCCACTTTGAGCCAATCTCAAAACTACAGCATGGACAAGCATATTGACCTCTAGTGCTCCAACCAGACAAATTTGCATAAGCAGGAAAATCATTAATAGTCCACATAATTGCAGCATGCATTTGAAATGACTCTTTTTTACATGCATCAAATGTTTTCACCCTAATTTCCCATAATTCCTTTAATTCTTCCACAAGAGGTTGCATATTGTAACGACCCGTATGCATCCGGTTCATTACATTATCTTATGGTGGTTAAGCCCAACAATTATCATAGATAATTAAAAATGGAAGCAGTAAACAAAAATGACGTCAACAAACGTCATTAACACATCAACTGTACATCATATATGGTGAATTCTCATATATACAAAGTATATGTCTCAAAACTATACACACTACTACAATAGCCACTTTTAAAGTCGGTGCATCTAAGTCGGTTGTCAAAAAGCCGATGTTAATGCCAACTCAATGACAATTTCGTAATTAAATGAATAGTGTTTGATTTTCAAGGTCGGTTTTTGCGTCACTGTCATTGTACCTTCTTTTTACAAAGTCGGTTTTCACAATGCCTGACTTAGAATATATAAGAATTTTTTTTTAAAAATAATTATATTTTTCTGTCGACTTCAACGTCGGTTTTAACATTAACCGTCGTAGGCTACTTCCTATTCAAAGTTGGTTTTCTTAATAACCGACTTTGAAAGTTTTAACTAATTTTTAATTACAAAATTATAGGAGTGCAGTGTTGGAATAGAAGGTTAAAGCTGTGAAGTTCGTACCCTTACGAATAGAGCGCTATGAGTTATACTTTGTCTTTTACCCTAAACCCCGGATGCACAAAGCTAAAAGCCTTTCCGGTCTCCACCTTGAGCAAGTTTGGGTTCACCACTGAAGGCGTTGGTTTTCCCTTTGGACACCGCGCTTGAACAAAAATTACAAGTCCATTGCATCCTCAAAGGTTAGTTTTCAGTTTATCGAGATATTAGGGATTTTTTCCTTCATAACTTCCCTCATTGTTGTTGTTTGAGGTTACATGCAGAATGTTCTTCAAAGACAGTAGCTAGGTTGGCCACCGCGACCACGAAAATGAAGGAAAAAAGGTAATGGATTTTATTCATATTTGTGAAGCTTTTATCCTTCCTTCTCTTGAAGTTCAATGCACAAAATGTTCTTCTTCTTTGCTTCCAAGTTGGTGATATTATGTTTGTCTTCCAAACAGAACATTAATAGCTTTGAGGAGTTAGTTATTTAGTCAACTATTTGTGTTCTAGTTGTGGTTACAGCCATGCATGTCCATACCCATACCCATCATTTGTATTTCATGTTATTGATTCCAAAAAGGCATACTTTGAATGATCAAAAGCGAATGCTAGCTAGCTATTTTTATTGTATCATATGAGTTCATCTAATTTTATGTTAACCAATGCTTGCGTTTCATTTGAAAAATTAACTGTTGGCTTTGGCTCGTAAGTTTTGAACTTATCTCTTCTTTGTAAACCATTGGTTTACCCTCTCTTAGTCCCTTTTTTTTCGCTCTTTAGGATAGTTTGTTTCATGGTGTCTTCTGCTTCGTATATATTAAAGCATGGTGTGTAATTTGTTTTTGATTGGTTGGCTTAACTTGGAAGATTACTATTGTAGATTTTATTTTGTGGTGATTTTGCAGAATCCTAAAATTATTAGTCTTTTGTTTGATTGATGTTTACATTGTTGTGATGGACAACTGGTCTGGCATATATGTAGGCAGAGATGCCGCCATTCCTGCTGAATAAATACATTTAAAATTTCGGTAATATTTAAAAAGTTTATGTGAGACACTTGATACTACAAAGGAAATCGGCACCTTGGTATGTCACTTTTTAAGCCTGATTTCATGGTTTGCTCATTCTACAAAGTTTTTGGTGAAAACCCTTCTGGTTTTGGGTGCTTGTTTGTGAAAAAAGTCTAGTGTATCTTCTTTGAAAGATCCTGGTTATGCCACAAGCATAGCAATTATAAGCCTTGTCCCAACATATAGACATGAGACTGATGAACAAACAAGTTGTTATTGAAACTGATGAAGCAGATCACCAGCAACAAGATGGGGCATGATCAGCATCAGAAATTGAGGAGTTAAGCATAATACGCTTTGACTCATCTAGAGATACAAACAGATTAGGTACTAAAAATGAAGGCTTTGAGATTCATTGTAGAGGATTAGACCATGCAGACTCGGTGGGGTTATTACTAATTAGTAGCAGGACCAAATACTTGGTCAATTGGCTGGTTAATGCACTAATGAGTGTTAAACATCCACATCATGAAAATAGTATTTCCCGAATTAGGATTTATGGGCCTAAGTTAAGTTCTTTCCGTGGACCCGCTGTGGCATTTAATATATTTGATTGGAAAGGGGAGAAATGTGAACCTGCACTTGTGCAGAAGCTTGCTGATAGGAACATCTCTTTAGGTAGCTCATATTTGAGAAATATAAGGTTCTTTGACAAGAATGAAGAGGGGAGACATTGGGCCTTGGAAACAACAAGAGGTTGTTATGAGGTTGAAGGGTTGGGCCTATCCAAGAAAAAGACACGTAGCCACTGAGTAAGGTTCTCTTTTTTTGATTGGTTGGCTTAACTTGGAAGATTACTATTGTAGATTTTATTTTGTGGTGATTTTGCAGAATCCTAAAATTATTAGTCTTTTGTTTGATTGATGTTTACATTGTTGTGATGGTCAACTGGTCTGGCATATATGTAGGCAGAGATGCTGCCATTCCTGCTGGATAAATACATTTAAAATTTCAATAATATTTAAAAAGTTTATGTGAGACACTTGATATTACAAACTTTATATCCTTGTAGTCTTTACCTCCAGGAACTTGCAGGCCTGATTAAACTATCAACATACTCCAGCTTTAGTCTATTTGAATGTCATCAAGTTGTTACTGGCTCCAAAGGACCTGATCTTGGGAATGGCATGTATTTTTTTCCTCCCGTTGCTTTTGTTATATTATAATGAAGCTGTAGTTTATTGTTTGACAGCTTCTTTTGTTGTTAATCAGATGAGTACACTGGGTTAGATGAAAACAAAACTACTGGGTTAAAAGCGTAGAATTGAAAGCCGCAAAGGATCGAATTAAAGGACAAATCTTGCAGTGTAAACTGATATTGAAGAAACCTTTAGATCTTGAGTCTGATGAAGGTGTGACAAAGCCTATGTTTGTGCAATTATGTTATGTGTAGGTATGGCTTTTAATTATGAAACCTTACATATGATGACAAGTATATGTAGTTAATGCACAAAGCTGCAATTACAAGCTTTTTATACATTTCTATTTTCAACCTTAGGGAAAACATAGCAAAAACTATTAAAAAATTATTGTTATAATAAGGAAAGTTGTATTATCTTCGATTTCAGACCAGGAGTAAAAGCAATGACTGTGAAAGTAGCACATGATTGTATGTGGCAGTTGATATAGAAGCCTGTGTGTCAAACTTGAGAGCATAGATATTGCTGCGGGACTTATTATAGGTATAACAACTCTCGTCTTATTGGTTTTTATTAGCAATTCACTGTCGGAAGTGAATCATCCATGGCCAGTGTTATTTCAATTGAAAATTATATTGACTCAAATTATATGACAGTAACACTAGCTAGTCTTTCACTTAGAAGTTTGACCCCAGAAGGGAATTTTAGTGTACTAGGGAGTTATTCAAACAGGCAGGAACTAAATTGTGGTTTAAGCTCAGCTTATCATATGCACTGACTTTAGATGTGTGTAGCATTAAACACATATGTGCCGCATTGCCACATAGAATATTAATAGAAGACTGTTGGGTTTTGTAATGATGACATGCAGTATCAAAAGTGCTCTATATCCTAATACACAACTAAAAAAAAAAAGAGTTATGTGGACAAATTCAAATCTAATGTTGTATACGCTTACCATACTACCCTTAGCTCCAGAGGTAGTCATAAGAGAAATACAATTTTCTGTAGGCTGCAATATTCCTTCAGATAGTTGCTCCTTTTAATATCCCTGAGCTTGTTATTGAGTTAATATTGCTTGTCATCTTCGTATCCAATGTTAAGCCTGCTTCTCCATTACCGCGTATTTGGTTATCAAAATGGAATTGCAATGTGACTGGATCTGATATCAAAAATATATTACACGAGAGATTTTACACAGAAAAAACCAATTAGTAGTAAGAATATGCCAAGTACACCAAAAAAAGATAACTATGAACCATCATTTTAAGGCATGATGGCTGTAAGAGCACAAGTTTTTGTTATCTTTTTAGTATTGCATGACCATGTGCATATTTTTAAAAACTATTAAAATATTGTTGTTATAGTAAGTAAACTTGTATTATCTTTGATTTCAGAGCAGGAGTAAAAGCAATGATTGTGAAAGTAGCACATTATTGTTCCCCCTGTTGATATAGAAGCTTGTGGGTCAAACTTTAGAGCATAGATATTCCTGCAGGACTTATTAAAGGTAAAAGAACTCTCGTCTTAATGGTTTTTGTATGCAATTGAGTCTCGGAAGTGAATCAGTAATATGTAGAAAGTAGAACCAACTAGAAAAGGCATAGATGAGAGAGTCGTTGGAGTCAGACTAGTGAGTGACCAATAGCACAAATGTAAAGTGTGTGTAGCTACTAGCCATTGGAGATTTTCTATTGCAAAACCATGGAAGTTGAATGAAGTTAAATGCTTAAGAAATTATAATTATTTATGTGGATTCTTGAAACCTGCATTGTCTATATGACATTATATTAAAAGGAAAAAAAAAATTCTCACCCTAGATAACTAGAATATCATTAATTAATAATCTTCAGCCCACCTCTAATTGGCATTGCATTAGACTATGTACAATTGGAGTGAAGCATAGCTTCTCCACGAGATGCAAACTTCATACATGGTCAATTGATTGAGTTATCCGAGAAATTGTAGGAACATGTAGAAGATCCATGTGAGACCACATTCTTAGGAGGTGGTGGTGAACTATGTGCTGTTAAACCTCCCTTCAATACATCAGGGTATGTCCTTGAGGTCTCAAGGGGTCTAATTTCCTTTAGCGTTGCAACAACATCCTTCATTGTTGGCCTCTCATCAGCTCTATTGCTTACACATACAAATGACACTGCTAGAGTTTGTAGCATTTCATGCATGGTGGGATCAGCGCTAATCCAAGTGTGCACCCCCTAGTAGAGTTGGGTCTAATGGGTGCCTTCCTATGAGAACCTCAAGTACAACCATGCCAAAACTGTACACATCACTATTTTCAGTTATAGGCTGCAGTGATGCATGCTCTGTGCATAAACCAAAAGTAACAGAAATTAGTACTAATCAAAATTAGTAAAGAATAGGATAAAATGTGTCTCAAGTTTTAGTGAAAATTGGTTTTAGTGGCTACAATTTAAAAAATAGTGGTTTTGCTCCTTATATTTTTTTAAATGTGGTAGAATTGATCCTTGTCACATCAAAACAAAATACATGGTGAGAGACAAAATCCACCACATTTACTAGAACCAACCACTGTTTGTAAAAACATAGGAACTAAAATCAATTTTTTATTAAGTCTTCATTCTTGAGTCACCTAAAGCATATTTTACCTATAGGAAATTCTCTCAATTAATATGAGTAGAAAAAATAAAATACAATAAAATAAAATACCAGGAGCCATGTATCCATATGAACCAGCAAGGTAATGTGTTTGAAGTGGCTTGGAATCAGTATTCTCACCATTTTCAGTTGCAGTTCTTGCCAGGCCAAAGTCAGCGAGGTAAGGTTGGTATCCAGGACCTAGTAACACATTCATAGCTTTTACATCTCCATGAATAATAGCAGGCAAACAATCATGCTGCAAATATGCAAGTGCATGAGCCACACCTAATATAACATCATATCTTGTCTCCTATTCAACTTTTCCCTTTCCTGAACCATGAAGCAATGACCTCAGGCTTCCATTAGGGAGGTAGTCATAAAACACCAGCTTCAGCTTCTTGTTTGATCCCCATCCAAGAAGCCTGATGATGTTCTTGTGCCTAATTGACCCTAATGTTTGAATCTCAGAATTGAATGCACCAGACTGTATTCTTATTACCACATCTTCTTAACAGCCAGTGTTTCACCATTTGGAATTGTGACTTTGTACACAACTCCTGAGCTTTCAGTGCCAATCACATTGGCTGATGTCAAATTCATGAGAATGTCATCAATGGAGAAATGAAGCTTCTGATACAAAGTCATCTCCCAAGTTTCATTTTCCATGAGCACCTTGTTGGCCATGTCAATTCTGACTAAGAGATAGATTGTGAGAAGCACTAGTATTTCTTTCTCAGGACATGAAGCACGTCTATCTCTTAGATCAGATCTCCGATTACTATTTGGTTTTGTCACAGATAAATATACTTATGCCATATACCTAATAATTAATATGCCCAAATTAGAGTTCAAGTTACTGTAACAGCTTGTAGAGTACTACAATTTCAGCTTTGGCTCTTATGTAGGCAGAGAGTTGTTAAAATCAGATTCAGTTCTTTGCCCCATTTTCCAATGATAGATAAATTAAACTTGAACTCCAACTGGCTACTGTTATGTTTGCTTGCTTCATCTTTATATTTGGATATTTGATTGTCACTTTTATGTGTAACTAGTAGCATACCCGTGCATTTGTGCGGGTTGTGCTTGTGCCGATATATATATATATATATATATATATATATATATATATATACTTAAATGGTGTTATATACACTAAATTCAGTTATCTAGTTCATGAGTAATATAATAAGTTATTTTTACACACAAAATAATCAACTTATTTGTTTCAAAATAATAAAAAATATGATGCATTTATGGAATAAAAAACAATGCCTAATAATAGGATTCATTTAACATGTGTTACAAGTAAAAAAAACAGATGTTAAATTAGAGACAAAAGTTTATTAGATTATAAAAAAGTAAGAATAACTGATGTCTAATGCTAAAAGGAACTTCTGTTATGGCATCTTCAACCCTCCCGGTTCAATTGTTCTATCCAATTTAGAGAAATTAGATGAAGTGAACGATCCCGTTTGGAAGCAGTAAATGAAGAGGGTTGCTTGTGTACATTTAGTAAAATCTCAGACAGAGCCATGATTAAGTAGTAATATTCTGGTCAACAACAATGTGTATCTTAACTAAGTTCTCTTTTGTCTAAATTATATATCTCAAAATCCACATAATATGCATCCAAGCTAGTATTTAGAGTGGATTGAAGGAACACAAGTCATATTGAAAAACAGGATGAACTAACCCTTCCACCAGTACTTACAACTTTGTAATCTTGTAGTTTTTATGTTTTTTCTTTACCATTATTCTCTTTATTGTTTACTTTATTGATATCAACACGATCTGCATTTTTAGTTCACTGCAATTAAGAAATAAAAGTAATACGTGTGTTCCCATTTGATGGTCTAGAAATAAATGCATAACTACAGTGTAAAAAACATAATATTCCTTCATCAGGTATCCATCATAAAGAAAGTCAGATGGAAATATCTTCATTACAACTGATGGAAGAAAATTTTTGAGATAGTGAAGCTAAATATGGATTTTACTTCCATCAGCATCTTGGGGAACAACTCCAAGCTCTTTAGTATAAAAAATCTTTTTGTGGTGCATATCAACAAATACTTTGAACATTGTAGACATAAAAGGAAAAGAAAAATGATAATTGCAAGTATCAGTCCAAGAACAATGCAAAATACTATTTACAAAAGACATGAAGCCTAATCTAAAACCTTAGAGACTGAGAGTCACTTTGCCAACACATTGCTTATTACACATACAATAGCAACACAATGCCTAGTAAGTACAGGTTCAATTGTGCCTGACTTATATCAGCACAGGCTAAATGAAATAGAGGTTAAAATTGCAAACACATTTTTACTTTTTATAAAAAAAACATGAGGGCGTAATGTAAAACTGCAGAGTCACTTAGCTAATACAATTTACAATCACAATTTATGTAAATTAAATTAAATAGCAGAGAAATGCGCTAAAAGTAAACCAAGCTTCAACAAAATTTACATTCTACAATTACAATCTATATAAATTAAATTCAACAAAAATTTGGTGCAGAGATTATTATATCAGCACAGGTTCAATTGTGCCACTTTGAGCCTGAGTATTATATCAGCACATGCTAAGAAGTACACAAACTTTTACTTCTTATAAGAGCAAATGTGGTTGGATACGTTGTATTTGGGTTTGATTTCCCAAATAGATTGTAACCATTATGGGAGGGTGTTTTGTTACAGGTCCCAATATCCTTGTCATTTTTTTTTCCTTTTGGGTATTTCTAATGCCCGTATATATTTATAATATTTGTTTGCTGATAAAAAAAAGGTTTCTTATTGCATGGGATGATTTCAAAGCACTCCCCAAGATATCATCACACTGGTTCAAGTAGTAAATCCGTAGATTATGAATTTGTTTGGATAAATTTTTCTAAAAATATATTTAGGAGAAGGAAATAAAAAAATGAAATAAATTTCTTTATAAACTAAAATGAATTCTTCATTAGCTAATCATTAACTAATTTATAGATTTATTTTTATCTTTTACAAAAATTAGATTAGAAAACTTCTACAAATTAATTAATAAAAAATTTATTTTATTTATAAAAAAATTTATCTCATTTTTTTAAGTACTTCAACCTATCCAATCATGTCCTATACATCTATTTTCTATGCTTCTGGAACCTAGATAGACTTTACCTTATAAACTGGTCCAAAGCCACCCTCTCCTAACTTATTGTGAACTGAAAAGTTGTCTGTAGCAACAGCAATGCTTCCAAAGTCAAACATCTGCACTTCATAGTTAGTCTTGTCATCTTTGTTGTGTCTCTTTCTTTTGTAATTTATTGTGGAAGCCACGCTACTTGCTCCAATTTGCTGTATCAATTTTTTCTGCTGCTTTTTTCTGTCAGCTAGTCATTGTACACAGAAAAAAACATATTTATCACAAACTTTCAACATATCTATCACAAAAATCTAATTAGAATTTAGAAGTACCTTCTATCTTGTATTTTGTCCAGATTATGTGACAAAAGTAACATAATATAAGTACAACAATAACTCCTATCACGATAAGCCATATCCACCACCTGCTTTGTGAATTCACTGTACACGAGGTTGAAATGAAAAAGACAGAGAAAAAAACTGCGTATACTTAAAAGGAGCAAATCACTATTTTCATGCCAAAAAAAATTGTTTAATGATTCTTTTTCATTCATGTTCATCCTCATATGAAGCTATGTGTCATGTTAAATTCTTTAATGTTACATAATTAAAATTTTGTAACAACTCAAGCATGACCAAGTCAAGATATTCAAAATGTTGACCATTACTAATAACCAAACAAACCAACTAAATTATTTGATAAATATAAAAGCTAAACTATTCACTTCATTCGTATACTTGTTTTAATTTAACTTTAATTCTTTTTGGGAAAAATAGTTTTAGTCCCCACATATACATAAAAGGTTAGTTTTGGTTTGTTGGTGCTAATACTAGATAAACCTTTCTTGAGTTGCTTCGCTTACGATTATTGACCATCTATTTTGTTTCTAGGTACAAGTAACTGACGTTGTTAGTTGGGAACTTACTCAGTGGTTGACGCAAAAGTTCTGTGTGGAGGCCATCACATTTGTTGATTCCATACGGTTGCCATCACCAAAATTGATTGTATTCCGTGTAACCCACTTAGATTTGTAAGATGTCTTATACATTGTTTTAAAGTTATATGCATTATTAATGAACCTTAGTGTCTCGTTCGACCTTGAATACATTGATACTACTAAGAAAACTTTGGATTAATCATTGTATTTGACCTTGAATTGTCCGTTTGGACAGTTTGTGAATGTTATATTTTTTTTACCTAATTCATGCGTCGAATATATGTGGGTTTTTTTTTTATTTTGAGGTAATTTTGGATTAATGCGTGTTGCTTTTATTTCTGGGTGCACATTTGACACGTTGTGACTTAATGTCACTAGTTTCAGTTCGTGTACTTGGGTATGGAGCCGAAATGCTGCCAAAATTTTGTCAAATTAAACAACCCATGTAGTTGTCCTCGACAAATGAATTAGGTAAAAAAATTTAGTGTTTTTGAATGGCCTAGGGCCACACCTGTAATGAAGTAGGTCAAATGTGTATGCATGTTTTATAACCTTGTTGGTATCACAGCAGACTAAACATGGATCGCGGTTGGATGGAAAAATCACGTATAACTGAGGAGTATGAGAATGGGGTTGAACACTTCTTGCAGTTTGCTGAAATTAATGCACCATCTTTGGGTGGCAAGTACTTCTGCCCTTGTGTTAAATGTGGAAATGGAGCTCGACAATCATTGGATGACATTAGGTCACATCTTATATGTCATGGCATAATCCAAAGTTATACTACATGGATTTGGCATGGAGAAGTGTCAGACACGCCATCAATGTTTGAACATGTATATGGTGAGCAGGTGTTTGGGTGTCAGTTGGAAGAAATGATTCGTGATATTGGCCAAGAGGGTTTTCATGAAGCACATGCACCTTACTATGACCAATTAGAAAGTGATTCAAATAAGCCATTGTATGTGGGGTGCACAACTTTCACAAGGATGTCAGCTGTGTTAGCTTTGGTCAACTTGAAGGCCATATATGGGTGGAGTGACAAAAGCTTCACCGCGTTGCTAGCATTGTTGAAACTGATGCTCCCTGAAGACAACGTTCTCCCGAAAAATCACTACGAGGCAAAGAAGATATTATGTCCTGTGGGTTTGGAGTACCAGAAAATTCATGCCTGCCCTAACGATTTGCATCGTATACAGAAATGACTTTGCAATACTATGCAAGTGCCTAACATGTGGGGTATCCCGTTACAAAGTGAAGGAAGGAGACAGTGGTGAAGATGCAACGCAAAAGAACGCATGTCCAGCAAAAGTTTGTTGGTATCTTCCCATTATTCCAAGATTGAAGAGGCTATTTTCCAATAAGAATGATGCCAAACATCTTAGTTGGCATGCAGAAGGAAGAGTGGTTGATGGGTTGCTTCGACATCCTGCTGATTCTCCTCAATGGAAGATAATTGATTCTTTGTATCCTCATTTTGGGTCCGAGCCAAGAAACCTAAGGCTTGCTCTTGCTTCAGATGGTATGAATCCTTTTGGTAGCTTAAGTACCAACCACAGTTCATGGCCAGTTTTGTTGATGATTTACAACCTCCCTCCTTGGCTATGCATGAAGCGAAAATACATGTTGCTGGCTATGATGATAGCTGGTCCAAGACAACCAGGCAATGATATCGATGTGTATTTGACTCCGTTAATTGAAGACTTGCGGAAATTGTGGGTTGATGGCGTTGAGGTATTTGATGGCAATGTCAAACAAACTTTCTTGTTGCGTGCAATGGTGTTTTGCACCATTAATGACTTTCCTGCTTATGGGAATTTGAGTGGATATAGTGTCAACGGGCATCACGCATGTCCTATTTGCGAGAAACATACAAGCTACCTCCAACTGAAGCATGGAAAGAAAACCGTCTACAACAGCCATCGCAAATTTCTCAAACTTTATCACCCGTATCGCTGATTGAAAAAAGCTTTCGATGGAAGGAAGGAGACTGAAATTGCACCTAAACCGTTAGATGGAAAGCAAGTTTATGACCGAGTTAAGGACATTATCACTATATTTGGGAAGACCCAAAAGAAGGATGCGATTCAAAAGAACATGTGGAAGAAAAAATCAATTTTCTTTGATCTTCCATACTGGTCCGATCTAGAAGTTAGACATTGTTTAGACGTGATGCATGTTGAGAAAAATGTATGCAACAGCTTAATTGGAACCTTATTGAACATGAAAGGTAAAACAAAGGATGGTTTGAAAAGTCGTCAAGATTTGGTTGAATTAGGTATACGTCAACAGTTGCATCCCATTGCAGAGGGTCATCGAGTCTATTTGCCACCAGCATGTCACACCATGTCAACAAAGGAGAAAAAAAGTTTTTGTCAATGTTTGAGAAGTTTGAAAGTCCCACAAGGATACTCTTCAAATTTCAAGAGCCTTGTGTCAGTGCAGGAGCTTAAATTGGTAGGGTTGAAGTCTCACGATTGTCACATTTTAATGCAACAATTGTTGGTCGTGGCCATTCGAGGTACGTTGCCTGACAAAGTAAGGGTTTCCATAACTCGGCTATGTTTTTTCTTCAATGCTATTTGTAGCAAAGTTATTGACCCAAGACACCTCGATGAACTGGAGCACAAGGCTGCCATTGTGCTTTGTGAATTGGAAATGTTGTTTTCGCCTTCTTTTTTTGACATAATGGTGCATCTAATTGTCCATCTTGTTAGGGAGATAAGGTTATGTGGTCTGGTTTTTTTACGATGGATGTATCTTGTTGAGCGGTACATGAAGGTCTTCAAAGGTTATACCAAAAATCATTACCGACCAGAAGCTTCAATTGTTGAACGGTATGTGGCCGAAGAATGTATCGAGTTTTGTACTGAGTACGTCGATGCACTTCAACTTGTAGGGATTCTGCAGCCGCGACATGACTTATCCCGGGGAGGTTGCGGTACACGAGGTTTTCGTGTGGTCACTATGTCCCGAAAAGAAGTTGAACAAGCACATTTGTATATTCTGAATAACACAATTGAGGTATTGCCGTACATAGATATGCACAAACTTACATCATACATACGAACCCAAACATGAACATGATGAAGGCATTGCAGAAGCATAACAAGACTTTCGTTACGTGGTTCAGAGAGAAAATTTTTGGGGATCTGATCGCGGCCGTACGCAACCAAATTAATTCAGTTTAAAATGTAGTACTAGGAAAGTGACTCCTAGGTCGTCTCTCAAGGATCAATTGTCAGTGTTTAAGGGATTGAAAACGTGTTGGGGGGGTTTTTGACAGAATGCGAAAACTAAATTAAACAGAAATAATAATTAATTGCAGTGATTAAAAACAAGTCAGACCCTTAGAACAGATTGCGCCTCTAATTTCCTCGGTTCACGAAAGATAATCTGTCCTGCTTAATCCTTATCAGTCCAGATTAATCAACTAAGCGAAGATTAATCCAAAACGTCATTACACGAA
>PYAF01001975.1:972793-989099 GCA_007407185.1 Glycine tomentella
TCTAACAAGGAAGAACAAGCAGAAAACGAATTAGAAGAACAAGAACCTCCATTAAAGGTCTGCAATCTGTCCTAGGGTCCAACCCTAGGTTTAGCCTTCCATTAAAACAACAGAAACGTAAATTGAATTGAAACGAAACATTAAACGAAATTAAGAACAGAAACGAAATTAAGAACAAAAACAAAATTAAGAACAGAAATGAAATTGAAATTGAGAAGATGAAGCAGAAAGCGAAAACAATACTGAAACTGAAGCAGAAAACGAAAATATTAAAACTAAAGGAAAACTGAACTAAAATTGTATTGTAGGCTGTATGTTCTTGTCTGTCTATTGTGTGTCTGCATGGGCACAGAACCCTCAATATATAGTAACTGCCTAACCTAAAAGAATGGTCCTTTTCCTAACAATTTTGGCCCAAAATCACTAAAGATAAAATAAAATAAAAACGAAATTCATATTCTGATATGGAAAATATTAAGCATAAATAAAAACGAAATCTATAATTTGATATGGGAAATATTAAGCTGATGCTGATGTGGCGCACTAATCTTCAGTCCATAAATTAATTCCAAGCCCAATTAATTATTAAACTGCTCTGAAAATAAAAATTGAAATAATTAACTTAAAATAATCCAAATTAATTAAAATCCAAATTATTAGTCTAATTAAATCCTAAATGAGAAACAATGCATAATATAGACAATTAAGCACAAGTTAGGGATTAAAATGAGTACAGGAAGATGAGTAAATAGTGATAAATAGTGACTCATCAGGATCAAACAAGCGATTCAAAATTAACAATATTAGCTGTTGGGCCAAACCTTAATGTCCCAACTTGGAAGGGATACGACATCAACGACTACTCCTTTTACACTAAATCGCAGGATGATAAAAGTAGTGTGCAAAACAGTGGTGTAAGTGTTGAGGCATCTTCAGAACATTTTTCTAGTGCATCAGATAAAAATCCAATTCGAGCTTTGATGCCTTACTTCGGTGTCATTGAAGAAATATGGGAACTTGATTATAATGAATTTAGAGTGCCTGTTTTTAAGTGTAACTGGGTTAATGGAAACACTGGTGTTCATGTTGACCAATATGGTTTTACTTTAGTTGAGCTTGATAAACTGGGTTACAAAGACGAGCCTTTCATCATGGCTGAACAAGCCAAACAAGTGTTTATGTGCAAGATCCTTGCAACTCAAGGTTGTCTGTGGTTATTCAAGGAAGAACAACCGCCATGTGTTATGAAAGTCAAGACCCTGTACATGACAAACATGAGTTGCCGCCGGTGTATACGAAAATACCTCCTGTTGGTGACGCACATATGATGGATGATGAGCATGCAATTCGTACTGATCACCCAGAAGGCTTGTGGGAAAAGAACAAGACCTAAATCACGTATGTGAAAGTTTCAATTGTTATATGCAATGACAGGAATATATCAGGCTGACATAGTATTACTTATTTGTTACCTTTGCATTTATGTTTAGCTTACATTGTGAATTCTGAAAAGTTAGTATAAATTATTATTGTTTTGCAGACATTAATGGCAACACCACCACTTTCCCCTCCGCCAACAGGTGCACCTTCAGAATCTACATTGAGGAAGACAAGGCAATCAACCAAACTAAGATGCTTGACAGGAAGGAAGTTGTACCAGCGTAAACCAAGCATTGTAGTCAATCCTCTAACTGGGAGAGGATCTGGTCCCCACAAAGACAAGTTCCATAGTTACCTAGGTATTGTAGCACGAGAGAAAATTCCTATACACCACGAAAGTTGGAAAGACGTTCCAGAAAATCTAAAGCAGCTAATATGGGATGACATCTTGGTATTTCACATTACGTTGTTCTTTTCTTATTTGGTGAAGGACATCATTAAACGTACCATGTAATACACTGAATGTGAGTTGTTAATTCTGCAGCGAAAATTTGACATTTCGGAACCAGCAGCAGTGAAGAAGAAGGTGATGTCATCGGTGACCACAAGATAGAGGCAATTTAAGTCTTCGCTGACATGTAACTACATATATGGTAATAAAAAGGGCCAAGATAAAGGAATCCTTGTGTTAAGTATGGGTTAGACTATGATACTTGGGAAGCATTTGCTGCAAGCAGGAAAAATCCTAGTTGACAGGTTAGACAAGTTGTTATAAGAAATTAACATGTTTTCAATCAGATTCAAATTACATTAAGACTTTTGAATACATATGATATGTTGTTAATTTACACAGGGAGTTAGAAAAAAGGCTTAAGAAATTCACAAATTCAATGATTGCCCACACGTCCTATCTCGAGGGGGTTACGAGTTGCTTGAAAAAAAACTAATGGAAGAAAAGATGAAGAAAAGGCAACAAGATGCAACGAACACTGAAAACCCTACCTTGATCGAAGACCCACCATCTCCAATACCAAGACATGTTAAGTGGAAGATGGCTCGAACAAAGACATATGGAAGAATGACGTCTATAGCGGCATAAGAGATTTCAGCTAAAATAGTTAGTTAATGTTGACCTCTTGTGTTCAAGTAGCTAAAATTTATGTTTGTATCAAGTTAATTTTCTGCTTGTCATGTGCTTTGTCATGTAGGACTCACTAGAAGCACAAACAACACAGGGAAGCTTTGTTCCACATGGTCAACATGATATTCTCAACACTGCATTAGGGCAACCAGAGCACCCTGGTCGTGTTCGTGTAGCAGGTACTGGTGTGACAATACGATAATATTTTGGACAGGCATCCCGTGGTTCAGGTAGTTCTCTTGTATCTATGACTCCACATGATTTCCCTGCCTTTATGGAAAATATGAGAGAAAAATGGAGGAGAGAACAAGAGGATGCTACCAAAAGAACAATTGAGAAAATAACACAAGAGGTTAAAGAAAGAATGAAAGAAGAGTTGAAGGAGGCCATAAAAATGGAATTGTCCCAATTCACATCACCAGTGTTCACTGATGTTGACGAACCGATTCATGAAATAGTAGCACGTGTCAGCACAAAGGGGAGTTGTGCTGGAAATGCAACTAGGCCATCAGCAGAAGAAAATATTCCAGTTGCCGTACCAACTATGGAACTGTATGTTGTTTGTCAACATTCGATGAAGCTGGTTGCCATGGGAAAAGTTCAGCACGGGGTGGCCACCATACATAATGTGGCTTATGCAGATGATGTTGTCAGAGTGAATGTAACTGAAATTATTGATGCAGACGCAGAAGTTCCTTTCCCGTCATCTGAAATCCAATGTGTTAGACAAACTCTTCACACATTTGTTGCGTGGCCCACATATCTTGTCAAACTGTACCTCCTCATGTATTCATCTAAGGACTTTTTCCATTTATATTTCAAGTTTTGCCTGACATTAATTAACTTGTTATTTTGAAGAACTATTCAATAATTATCATGACTTTGTTATTCACAAAATTAGGATTCACAATTGTGTACTACAAAACCCACTGAACCTATTCAACGTTCAGACAATGATGGTGGAGATGACCCATTGGGCGATCTTATTAGGAATCTCTTTCATTTTTACAAGAAGCCCGTTGAGTTGTTGTGAAATGGATCTAAATTTGGTCTCCCTAATGTAGTGACACCATTGTTCATAACTTTTAATGATGTCAACGAAATCGTTTCAGGCGACAAAAGCTTGAACATATCTATCATACAGTTGTGGATGATGTAAGTATAATTTTGATTAGGTTAGCTTTAATTAAGAGGCTTTGTTATTGGTTAAAATTTCATTTGTTTATTTGTTGGATTGACTGTCTTAAAATTAGGTTTATGGAAGACCAATGTAGAAGCTTAGGGCATAATTCCGTGTATGGATTCCTTGAGCCTCAATTGTTACTCTGTGCAAAGGAAACAAGTGAAGAATGTGAAAATTACATTGAAACATGGGTCAAGGAATCACAACGACAACTGTACCTAGGACCTTATTTCAATCAGTAAGCACAAAACAATTAGTTTGGATACCTAATGGCAATTTTTCCATGTGTTATCATTATCAATTTGTATTCGTTGCAGGGCCCATTGGCAACTTATTGTGCTATGTCCATGGTCTTATGAAGTTGTTTGGTTTTGTTCATTACATAGGAAGCCTGATGTTCACATCAAAACCGCCGTTAACAAGTTAGTTGAAGTAATTTTTGTAATGTTAAGCATATACGTAAGAACCTAACAGTCATTCATGTTTTGTACACCCAATTTAGGGTAATGAAGAAATTGAAGGGAACATTCCGTGTTAAAACGTCTAATGCCATACCAAAATGGATTGAAGTCAAGGTTATTGATTTACTGATTATTGTTTGCATAGTAATGTTATTGGCATTCATGTCATATATGTTCATTACAATACGTTTTTTGTCTCATTTTAGAGCCATCGTCAACCTGGAGGCTATGAATGTGGCTATTACGTCATGCATTGGATATGGAACATAGTCAGCGGGTATGTGAGGAGTGACTGGAACAAGGTATAGTACATTTTGTTAACATTGTCTTTACACTTGTTTAAATATCAACTTATTACATTAGTCATTTCTGTATTATTGTGTTGTTGCTGTTTTGCTGTGTGATGTAGTGGTTTGTCGATGAGATGCCATTAGACATTGCGTACATTACAACAATTCGGAAAAAATGGGCAGCGTATTTGTTACAACTTCAGAAGACTGCACAGACACAGGATAACATGTTATAGGACAAACTACTACCATGTATGTGTTATTTTGTTGAAGACTTAATGAACAAAATTTCCCATTGTTAATATTTTGGACAGTGTATTTTTGTATGTCGGTTTTCGTTAAATGTAATTGGATGCACACTATTTTGTTTGTTATGACTTATCTTCCTAATTTAAGGTTTTAGTCCTCCATCCCATCAAGGTATTTGTACTCTTTTTTGCTTATGAGTTGGGTGTTCGATGTACCACTTTACACAGGTGAACAATTTCGTTTTCATTCTTTCATTTGTTGCCTGCTCGCTTGCTACTTGCCATGACTTTCAATTTTAATGTGATTCCTATATGTAGTGGATAAACAACACCAGAAGGAAGGCAATTTTTTGCTTCATTGCAGAAAATTAAAGAAGGTAATGAAGGACAGTAAGTAAGTATGATTCCATCAGCTTTCCATATTTTGGTTTTTTGTATTCAATTTGGATTGCTCCTGTCCTATATCATAGACCTCATCATGGTTGGCCTTATGAAGGTTGTATTGGCACAAAGTTGAAGGTGGATATGCTGTTACTGAATTTTAGTCATGTTCATAGAGTAACAGTTTGTTACAAACACACATAACTGGGTGGTATGTCTATTATGTAATTCATATTTTGCAATACATTGTTATGACCTTTTTGATACCTGTTCATTGTTCTCCTCTTTCATTTTTTTTAATTACCACTGTTGATTGCTTCGTCCGCAATCTGTTCCCATATGGTCCCTGTTACAATTTGTTTGCTGTTTGGGGATATGGGATATAAGTATCTTCAATGTGGTTAGGTTATGTGTTTCTTCAAGGGTGGTTTTACCCAAATTGGTTTCAGTTTTAGTAGGGGTTCTCCCACTGTCTAGATCTGTCTCTTGTTCTTGGGATTGGGTGTTGGTGGGGATTGGTGATCCAAATATTTTTCTTCAAATATGGGCCTTTCATTTGTAAGGTCGAAGTTGTTGTTCGATGCAGTTTCAGTGCTGAAAGTTGAAAGTCTTGTAGCTGTCACAAAAAATGTTACTTCTTGTCAACCACAGTATATAACTTGTAACTGATACTACTACTACCTTCTGCTGTGTTCATCATTATGAGGTGATAAAAAAGAAAAAAACACTACTACCTTTTGCTGTGTTCATCATTCTGAGCTCATAAAAAAAAAAACACTACTACCTTCTCTTGTGTTCAGCATTCTGACCTCATAAAAAAAAACACAACTACCTTCTGCTGTGTTCATCATTTTGAGCTCATATACAAAAAAAAAAAAAAAACTTGTAGCTTCTGCTGTGTTCATGATTATGAGCTGAGTATATCAGCTTGGTTTCAGCAATGGTGCTGTTAAGATGTTTATTAGTCACACATTTGCAGTGGTGTTTCTTGGGTGGCTTGGTTTGGTTGTCAACAGGGCTTAATAATAATAATGATGATGCCTTATCCTGTGACCCTCATGAGTTATAAGCTCTGAAGGAGTTTGCAGGCAACCAAATAAGTGGTTGTATCATCACAGCATGGTCCAATGACACTTTCTGCTACAACTGGGTGGGAGTTCTTTATGCTAATGTGACTTGTGATGGTGGTGGAAGAGTTGCTAGCAGAGTTACCAAGTTCATGCTAATGGAAATGCGTCTCAATGGTACAATTTCACCCTCTTTGGTACAGGTACATCAACTAAATGTGTTGAATCTGTCATTGCTAGTGGTAGTAGCCGTCAGCTTGTATTGTATAATTGATTTATTTGAATTAAGATGCACGAATCATGCCATATCTGTTAAATCAAGTTCTTTCTGTCACAGGGTTATACTCTTGCATCTCAGCTTGGTCATTCAGTTGTAGATCCAGTGCCAAGCTTGTTTACTTTCAAAATAGAAGATTTGCATTTGCGAGAGTTGTCTGCGATAAAGTATTTATCTGTGAAGCTATTAATGCATTTGCGAGACTTGTCATCGGGTTACACTGCACAGTAGAACGCATTATTCACTGCGATCTCGAGCCTTGGTAAGTTTTTCTTTTTTTCAATGATTGTTTTTGCCTCTATTCTTATTCTTTTATGTGAAGTCCAAGTGTCTATTTAATAGTCTGATACAGTCTACACTTTTTTATCATTGTTGGTTATGAGTAAGATAACAGTAATATATTGCAGGATGATTCTGGGCACCTAAAAGTTGCAGACTTTGGGGTTAGCAAGTTGCTGGCAGTTAAAGAAGACAAGCCTCTAACTTGCCAAGATACTTCCTGTGGGTGATGCTTTTCTTCATAACTATCATTATGCACACTTGAAATATCTATATATCTGAGATGCCATTCCTGGAATTCTTCTTCTGGTTAGTCTAATAACTATTGCTTTTCCTAGTTATTTTATAAGATAAACTAGCTTAGTTTGCTTGAAATTTGGAAAGTAATTTATAAACCTTTATACTGATTATGAAATTCCATTTTCAGTTTTTCTTAGCACTGCCCATTTGCCCATTTGACATTTTTTAATTTCGTGTAGGAGTTTTTCTTCATTGTGTTAATGATTCTGAGTGTGCTTACACCCAGATTGAGCAGACAACATTTACTTTCAATGTTTTGCAGTATGGAGCAGTTGGAAATGGACACACCAATCATTCCCCTGTAAATTATAATCATTACCTCACACGCCATTTTAGTTTCCATAAAACTATCATGTTTCATACATAACATTAATTTGAATCATTTCTTCCATTTGCTCGGTTCCATGTAACATTTATGCCAATGGTTTTTGAAGCCTATGTTGTGCCTTACACACAATCTTAAACTTTTCTACATTCAACAGGCCTTTCTGAAGGCATGGAAAGCCGCGTGCCAGAGCAAGTCACATATAGCTCGCCTCATCATACCAGCAAAACAGACATTGTTGCTGAAGCCTACTACCTTCAATGGTCCATGCAAATCTAATTATTGGCGTGCTTTGCAGGTAAGCCTAGGATGCAGCTTGGTAATTTGACTTCTCTTTTGACATTACAACCTAGGAAACTAATTATGAACTACTTCAACAATGGGAGACATGCTACATTTCTAATTGAATTTGTCTTACACTGTGTATTCCCCGTTATTTCAGAAACTAATACGTGCTTATTGAATGCTCTAACAAGTGTGCAAGACGGTGGTTTGATGATGGTGATGTGAACCATTTGGCTAACATGGGAAAGTATGTCTCAGCAATGGTGGCAGTAGGGGCTAGAGTAACAAACAGCAGGCAAAATGACAATCTATGGTTTGCTATAGTCTTAATCACTTCTGTGGTGGCCACAATGTATCAACTGTACTGGGCTTTTATCAAGGACTGGGGATTTCTTAATCCTAAATCAATAAATCCATGGCTCAGAGATGATCTAATTCTAAAGAATAACAACATATACTATATGTCTATTGTAAGTTTTCTTTACCTCCTGATCTGAATATCACAATCATAAACTTTTTATATAACGAATTGATGTTGGACTGCAGGTCTTAAATATTGTCTTAAGAGTGACGTGGGTGGAGACTATCATGCACTTCAAAGTAGGGCCTGTTAAGTCACGACTACTAGACATTTTATTAGCTGCACTTGAGGTTATTCGAAGAGGGCATTGGAAATTATACAGGTATATTTTATCATATTTTGAAGAGATAACTGAATTTTTTATCCTTTACAATTTCCTTCTTGAATTAATCAGGACTTCAAAATGCCTATCTCATCCAGTGTAACACAAACTACTTCACAATTTTTGTTTACCAATAAGCAAGTCCTAATAAAACCACATACTTTTAGGTACTGGCCTGTTAAAACTCAATGTTTCTAATATACTCCTCACATGAAAATCATGAGTTTAAAGCATGGACACAGCACATGCCTACGTAAACTTTGGGTCAAAATAATAATGTCAGTCCACTACTCACTAGAATCTAGGGTGACAATGAAAGAACTCTAAGTCATAATAATTTGGTTTTATAGTATCTGTTACCATATTACAGACCGAGTATCGACTCATGTTAAAACCTTAACCTTCTAAAATTGGTCCTTAACAGTAGATAAATAGTGAACAAAATCACTCATGAACTTGATAACTTGTCTGAACAGGTTGGAAAATGAACATCTAAACAATGTTGGTCATTACCGGGCAGTGAAGACAGTTCCACTACCATTTCAATTTTGATTGAAAACCACAGTTGCTTCTCCATGATTGTCAAAAATGCAGCACTCAATCTTTTCCAAACAGAGTGTGCCATACCAGTATGGTGAGCTTTGGTGATATTAATGGCTGGGCAGTGTTGTGTTTTTCATATTCAATTTAGATAACATTTTGGAAAAAAAGAAGAAGAAACTGACAACTATACCAAATACATAAGAATTATCTAACCCATTGTTGGTGCTAATTTTTCCAACCTTTTATACTGCACATTGTCAATTTAACTAAAAAGTTAAACTATTACAAATATAAAATTAATAAAACAACTTTTTTCCTTGCGAAACTCTTAGTGTATTGTCATCAATTCTTGATTTAAGAGTGGGAGTGTTCTTCAATTACGTGTTGTGATTTTACATTTGTTGTTAGAATAAAACTAAAGCTAAAGGCCATATATTTTATACTCATAATATGTTTTATTTCTAAAACATCTTCTCATCATCAATGTTGTTGACCTAATGTCCTCTTACATTTCTTGCTTGTTATTAGGTTGTTTGATTCAGCAAAAGCTTTAGCTTTTGAAAATGTTCCTACACGAGATGAGGTGAGTCTAACATGCATTCACTTCATCTAGCATGTTTGTCATATGGTACTGTTTTTCTATAAAAAGCAAAGTAGTAAATGTTGTTGTCTTCAGCCTTGTTTAGGTTATCATCATAATGAATGTTGTTAAAAAAATTGCAGATTAAGGAAGCAATTTTCAGAACTATAATTAGGAATGGCATGTTTGACAATTCACACATGCGACTTTCTCTAACACGAGGGAAAAAGGTTTTTCTCTCTCCCATTTATCATTTCAGCTAAGTAATTTCTTGAAAGCTAATAATTCATCAAATTCTGTTCCATCTATCAGTCACATGACAATGCTCAGCATTGTATGGTGGAAGCTTCATAGTTTTAATAATATATTATAGACTATATGCACAAAAGGGACTCTCAACCTGCTCCTTGGTATTATGCAGTGTCCTGATTATTATATTGACCAAAAATCTCAATCATAATAGAAAATTGCAAAAGGTCTGCTGGTTTGATTATTCAATGAACCTAGTGTAAATATGAAATACACCGAATTAAAGTCTGTTTGGTGAGTAGTAGCTTTATTTTATACCTTTTGCAACAGAGGTTATGAAACCATTAAATATATGTAATTCCGTGGAGCAATTGTGTTTTAACTAATGTAAAGGATTATTCTGTTTCACAAGGTTTCTTCTGTGATGAGTCCAGCATTCAATCTTTATGGGTGTACATTAATTGGTAACTTCTGATCCCTTTGCCAAATAAGTAACACTGATGCTAGTATCAAAGTTGTTATGTTCCTGAAAGAATTTTTGTATACCAATCTTGGCATTATTGAGCAATTGATATCAAAAGAAGAAACACTACCACCCTACTGTCGCATTAAATCTGTGATGACAGTGATTTTGGGGACATGACTTGGAAATTTCTTTTTGTTTCAACACAATTGTCTTTTCAATAATATGTTGTTATGACTTGAATGGATTATATAGTTTAAATACTTACGATGGGATTCAATTTAGAAATCATATGCTTTTATTGGGTGAAATTTATCTTAGTATACGTGGTGGTTAGTTGAGTTGATAAAAGAATATTTGAGAAGGGGATCAAATCAAGTCTTTCCCCAAAAGGACCTCTATGCAAAGTACTGAAGAAAGCAAAACATGATAGCAAATACATAGCTGACAAAAAGAATGAGTGATTAACAAAAATATTAGGTTGAAAGAATTAGGAGGAGTACAGAAAGAGGCTGAAAGAAATACAAACCAAGTCGAAAATATAAGGATGTGTAGCAGTTTAATGGTGCTATCTCCAAATTCATTGTCTTGTCCTGGTTTTGAGTTGACAAAAGTAAGATTTATAAATTATTTAATGCTATTTAGTTGAAGAACGACAAAAGAACCTAAATGGTGTTTTTTTTTCAAAATATTTACCGATAAGGGGCTATTTCACAAATATTTACAGAAATGGGGCTGTGTGACATGGACTATTTACAAAACTGGGGCTGTGTAACATGCCTGGATTAGGCATGTTACAACACGCCTAGATTGGGCGTGTTGTAACATGCCTAATCCAGGCATGTTACAGCAACCCCAAATCTATAAATAAGGACCCCCCCAGTTCCTTCACATATTGGCTTCCAGTGTTTTCTGCCTCTGATAAACTGCCCTCATTCTGGTGTTTTTTAATTTTTTCATATATTTTTGAAGGTGTTGTCAGTGACGAGAAACATGAGTTCAGGTGGTAATTCTGTTCGCGTTGTCTTATATTGGAATGGAAGAAAATATCAAGGCCAACAGGGTGTGATTTTTGAAGGGGAAACACGAGGAACCTCTGTACGACGTACGTCAACCCTGAGTGAATTGCATGAAAAGATACGGCAAAAATTACGTCTGAATATCAACCAGTCAATCACTTTACTGACTGGAAGATTATGGCAACACGAGAAGTTCATGGGGTTTCAAATAATGGATGATGAAGACGTCGAGTTGGTACTAGAAGAATTTTGCAACCAGGGAAGGAAAGATTTTTTGGAGTTGTACGTCGATATCACAGAAGTTGAGGATGTTGCTTTACCCATTCAGGCAGTTCCACATCGTACATCATCATATGCTAGTGGAGGGCCATCGTATGCTGCTGGAGGTGCATCGTATGCTGCTGGAGGGGCACCATGGCAGCCAATAGGTAATGAACGGGTCATTCCACCGGGCGAAGGTCCAGTCATCATACCTGACAGCTCGATGCTGTGAGCAAAAGGTCGTCCCAGGTCCACTAGAATACGTAACGAGATGGACGAAGTTGAAACATCCCAAAGACGTATGAGGTGTGGCATTTGTAAGCAAGTTGGCCACAACCGGAGAGTTTGTCCTAGCCGTGGGGGGACTTCATGATTTTCTTAGCCGTTGTATGTCTTTATAACATTATAATTGTAATCATGTTTGATTTTTTGGTTTTCTGATAATGTATGCATTTGATGTAACAATATGTTGATTACATGCAGTCAAACAATGTCTGACATCATACGCACAACTTGGGCGTCGTTGAAGACGCCTAACTTTGGCGTTATTCAACACGCCCAACTTGGCCGTGACTGAACACGCCCAACAAATACACGTCATTCAATTGGCCCAGCTTGGGCGTGGTTGAACATGCCCAAGTTGGGCGCCATTGAGGCCTATATAACTCGCATGCTCGGCACTCAAATTTCAGTGTGCATACGATGGCATTCTTAGGAGAAACCAGCAGTCAGAACATTGGTAATTCCAAGTTAGCGTTCATTTATCCGAATGGATCAACGAAGCATGACGAAACAGGGGTTTCTTTCCTATGTGCAACTCCAATTCCTATGCGAGTTCCAGATGACTGTTTGTTTCAAACCCTCAAGAGTAGGCTGCAGCAAACCCTAATTCTTCCTCATGGCCATGTCGTTGACAACATCTACTATCGACAACCGTCTCTGCATGCAGGTCAGCATTATTTCTTTACTTTTGTTGCACTAACAAATGATGATGATGTTTGCAGAATGTTAAGGTGCAGCGACAATATGTCGAGTGCTGGGCCAATTGAAATTTTATGTGTCATCCACAGAACACCCGATGGCATACTTAACCTACTTCAATCCACAATTGTTCCAACGCATGATGCAATGCTATATTACAACGGAAAGTGGAACATACCCCGAAGAGCTGGTTCTGTGGGTTATGCCTTTACTGGAACAAATCCCATACGATTTCAAATTCCTTCTGCATGCACCATGGAAAGACTGAAGGCTGTCATCAAGGAAGTTGCGCCGGTTGGATTTCCCCCTGATGGGATTCACATGTCACAGTTGGTGAGAAAATTGTTTTTCCGACAGCCACGCCATGCACAATATTCAACCACCACAATCGAATATCAGATAAAAGAGTTGACAAGCGACGAAGACGTGGTGAAGATCATAGCAGAATCAAACTACTGGAAACGTTTTGGTCCCATTGAAATTTTAGCTATTTTTAGCAAACCGGACATGCAAATGGAATGACCCGATGTGCACTAAATATGTTGTTTTACATTATTGTTCTTATTACAAATAAACGTTCTATGTAGGGTTAATCGCTTCATGTTTAGTGTTTAGGCCTGATAGTGTGATTACGGTTAACGTATTCGGTTACAGATGTAATATTGAGTAATTAGTTTTCCCATTCAAGTTTTGCCTCAGCAAGCACTTCCTTAGCTGCAATTTTCTTTGCTTGTCTCTGTTCACTTTGCTTCCTTGCCACTTCCTTGCCAAACGCCTGTGATTATAACAGATACAATCAACCTGAATAATACTATATCGGACTGAGGTGTGGGGTGTTTCAAGCTTTGTCTTGAATTCGTGCAGTCCACGACAATTATACGCTAACTAATACTTACACTGAAAAATAAATAACAGAAACAAATGTAACATACATAATAGTTACAATACACATCATTAAAAAAAATGTTACAAACGAATGCTACAAGCAAGCAACTAAAACTAAGACGGTAGTGGCCACTGTTGCTGACGCGCTTGCCTATCAGGTTGCCTCCGTCTTCGAGGTCAGTGTGAACTGCTTGCCTCTATGGGGTCTGGCTGAGACGGACCTGGCTGATAAGCATCTGGCCGATACATGTCTGCCTCGTGAAATCCTGTGTCATACGATGGGACATACGAAGCTGGACATGGAGTGCCCTGCTCTGCATATACTGGCATAGCATGCTCAGCAGATTGGGGAACATATGGCGCATCGGATGCCCAACTCCCGCAGCCTGTAGTGCTCATATCAAACTCCATGAGCATCTGTTCCACATTCGTATGCATCCAATCAGCGGGCACATCCCCAAAGCCGACATCTGCACCGTATGAGTCCGCCGGTGTAGGCACATCCGCAGAATAGTAGGAGGCACTATGCTCAGTCCCATCATGATAGAACACCTGACTCCCATATGTCGACGACACATCTGGAGGCCTAAAAGTACCAGCAGCTGCAGGCCTAGGATCAACAATGGGCTCAAGGACCTGCTGAATCTGTCTCCGCCGACTCTCCAGACCACGTCCCTCCCTTCTGCGATGACCGAATTGAAGAGACAATTGTGGCTCTTCCTCAAGCTGCGTCTCTGGAGCTTCTGGTCCAGACTCCACCATATGACAACTTTGTCTGAATACAGACATTAAGCGACCCAACTCCTGATGCGCCCAATCAAAGTCGAACGTCGCCCTATTCTGCCTATGTGTGGCGAAGTATAGCATCTCTATCCTATCCACCTGTAAATTGAAATTCAAATATATAAACATCACTGTCAACTATGATAATTAATGTAACTAAATAAAAAAATATTAATGAAAACGAAACTTACACTACGACCCATCTTTGCACCCTCCTTTGTGATAAACCGCTTCCCATTTTCTCCGTACCACACCATGTACTCATGGTTTGGTGACATTTAGCCCTGGATTGGGGGGGGGAAGGTCGATGTGCTGCTCCCTTTGCCGCCAGCAATTCAGAAACGGCCTGAGCTTACGCACCCAGTTTTCTTCTCATTTTCCACGAAGTGAAAAGTCGTGCACACCCTTCAACTTCATGGCAGGACGTGGGATTGGCTGATCCCTCCCAAATTGATGCATGCATCTATCAGGCTGGGCAGCTTCAACTGTGTGGAAACATATAATAGGCGTCGATGCCATCCACAACAATCGATCATGGTCACATGCACCAACAAAATGGTAATCTCCATATGGTTCCCAGACCACCTGCATAAAAAAAATTTAGGTTTTTTTATGTTATGACATAAACCACAAATGCAAACATGCAATTACTAAACTATCACTATACATACGTCGTCCCGACTGAGGGATTCAAAGGCTGTCTTGTAGAACACCAGCTCGTGCGAGGTAAGCCGGGGTAGTCGGTTAAACCTGTTAACAAAACAACTAACATTAAACAATGTACGGCTTAATTGTTTCAGTTGTTATAAAATGAACATGTAGTCACACATACCGGTGGCCAAAATGCGCTCGTGGGTCACTAGGCTGCGGAATACATGGAGCAATTGGTGGCAATCTCAGCCACGCCCATGCCTGAAGCAACATATGGCATCCACCAATGTCCTTTCTGGATGCATCTGTACACTCGCACATCTGCCTAAACAAATGTGCAAGGACCGCAAAGGCCCAGCTGTATCCTCTGATCTCTGGGAAATCCCCATCCAACAAACGGACATAGCGTGCTGCCATCACGCTACCTCCAGATCGATCGCTCAGCAACCATGAACCAATAAGGCGGGCAGCGTGCGCCTTTGAAAATCGCGTCACATTGAGAAAATCTTTGTCCAACTCACCCCAATCCCCAAAATGCCTATCGAAGTAACTCAGTCGTAGGTATCCACCGGTCAGCTCTGTTTCGTCGTCAGGTGCTTCACTGAAAACGTCTCACCTCTGCCCAATTGGACAAAGTCACTCCGGTGACGGCATTGCCAGCCGTGGGCAATTCCAAAATTCCAGCCACATCTTGTAGCGTGATAGTCATCTCGCCCTGTGGCATGTGGAACGTATAGGTCTTTGGCCTCCATCGCTCAACCAGAGCACTAATCAGGGCAGCATCAATCTAAAACAATATCATTAATCAATTGACAACTATAGTTATGGTTAAATCAAATTTGGTTACTAGTATGACGTGTTCCATACCTGAATATGTCGCATGCGTGCGACATGAAGGAAGCCAGCGTCCCGCAGCATATCAGAAATGACTTGAGGAATGTCGTCATATGCTGGTCCCCCCAACGCCTTGCCACGTCGAGTCTTTAGTAATCGTACTGTGCCCTCGTTCCACACAGATTGTGAAACATGGGTGCGCTGCGTACGCCTACGCAGAGCGCCCCATCTGTACGGGGTAGGAACCACATAAGATGTTGGATCCATCGGCTTAGCCTCATGATCGGATACAGAGCGCGGCAAATCAGATCTAGATAAATCAGCCATGTTATCAGTAACTTCATACACCAAAAATAAAAACCCATGTTAACAATTATTTAAAATTCACTAATCATTAAAACAACAAATTTCTAAACACTAGACCCCATTTGGCCTACACCCATAAACCCTAATGACCGCACCCCGAACCCTGAACCAAACCATAATCCATGCAACTAGAACCATGACACCAACCCTAAACTCAACGCTGGACTAAACATCACATACGTGGTCAACCAGACACTAACCCCTAAACCCTAAACCATACAAGGCCAACCAAACCATAAACCGCACACCATCGTCACATGACCATGAAACCCAACAATACTCCAACCTTAATCCAAACGTCAAGTAACCATGCCCACCAAACCCTAAACCATTAACCACAAACGAATATCACATCATCAAACCTTAATCCAAACGTGAAGTAACCATGCCC
>PYAF01001975.1:989199-1008103 GCA_007407185.1 Glycine tomentella
ACTAACAAATTAACATCATCCTAACATTTTTCTAATAAATAAACCTTAAAGCCTAAACTAAAACAATTATCAACTAACCTAACATCTATTGTGCTAAAAAATAAGTACATGCATCATTAACAATATAAATAACTAATTAAGAACAACATCACTAAAAGGCAGAGCAGCGCGCTTACTTGTTTGCAAGATTTTCTCTGAATAACTTTGAAATTCAGCAGAGCTTCGCTGCACAGAATATCCACCGAAAACTCTAGAGAGAAGGCAGAGCATTTCTAGAGAGATAGTGGAAAGTGAGGAAATGGTGGGGGGGCCTTATTTATAGAATTGGGGTTGTTATAACATGCCTGGATTAGGCATGTTACAACATGCCCAATCTAGGCGTGTTGTAACATGCCTAATCCAGGCATGTTATAACAAGCCCAATTCTATAAATGTTGTAACATGCCTTAATTTAGGCATGTTACACAACCCCATTTCTATAAATATTTGTGAAACAGCCCCTTATCGGTAAATATTTTGAAAAAAAACACCGTTTAGGTTCTTTTGCCGTTGAAGAACTTATTGTCGTTATAATAATAATTAAACATGGCTAGTGATAGCTTGTCATGCAAGTGTAAAATAATGAGATTTGTTGAAACCGATTTATGGCAATGTTAGTTGATCTCTCCGCAAATGTTTGGTCCAATTTATGTTGTTATAACTAGAAGACTTGTCTTGAAGGTATCGACGACTGGAGCAATGGGAGAACTAAGCCCGATAAGTGCCTTAGTATACCTTATGAATTGAATCTTATTATATATTGTGTGAATGTGCTGCTGGGTATGCATCTACATTATTACCTGTTTGGCTGATTCCTTTCATAATCAATTGCACAAATGATTGTCAAACCTGAAAAGAATTTTGATTGTTATATATTACTACGATGATGATGATCAACTTTTGTCCAATAAACTCTTGGATTATGATTTTTTATTTTTTTGTATTACTGGTAAGAGAAAATTAATTAGCAAAGATAGGACAAGCAATAAGAACATTGGTTAAACTGACTAACTCTACATTGTGCCTTATGGATAATAGGAATTAGATGGTATGAGATTAAATTAAACTTTATTAGATATCTTCTTTAGGTAGTGAAGGTTGATGGTTGCATAATTGGCAATGGAGAAATAGGACCAGTCACTAGAAGGTTGCAAGCTGCTTATAAAAAGTTGATAGAACAGTCTGGTGTACCTATACCAACCTATCTTAAGACTTGAAAGGTAGTGCAAACAACTTTCTCTTCTGCTTTTAAGTTAATGCAAACAAATTTTAGACTTTGCCACACCACACTTTTTTGGTCTTAATGTTTTCCATAATCCCTATTTTCTTTTCATCTCTTCCAAACTGTAGTTGGAAGCTGAAATCCAATTTAAGTGGACGAGACAGAAGCACATGCATGCATTCTGTCCTGATACCCGTGGACAATCTCACACAGTGGAAAACAATCAACACAAAAGTTGCAGCATCAAGCAAGCACAGGAGGAAGGAGAAAGTTCCATCAAAGCAACATACAAGCATGCCCACAATCTCTGAAGCAAGCTTGAATTTCTCACCTAGCTTGCAGCTTGGAATCAAATGCCCTTCAGTCCAAGCCTCTATTGCCAGAAATTTCAGTTGATGCTAGTCTTTCAAACTGGTTGGTTTCTCCTAATTATGATGTCTCGTCGACCACAATTCACTGCCAATGATGTGGTCGTGTCATTGAAAAACACCAACTTGGAAAGTATCAATTCTGTGGACTTAACAAAGCATTATTTTTTTCTACCAGCATGGACAGCTACTTCAAAGGAGGAGGCATCAAATTTTGATTCTTCTGTTTGATTATTCATTCACCAAATCAGTACGTATCTTGAGGTATAAATTCAAACAAATTAATTTATTTTGAGGTAGTAGTAAACTTATTTATGTTGTATTTATTCTCACTTTTGTATTTACCTTAAAAAATTTACATAATGCAGAGGAATGTCGTAGACTTCTACATAAACTGATTTCCAGAGCATTGGTTCAATTAAAACAAGCTATAGTGCAAGGGTGACTCCATATGTTGATGATTCTATTTGTAATTGATGTTAATACACTACTGTATGTACGTGAAACTAAGTCTAGATGACAGGATTCACATGTCATAATAAATTTATGTATGTACATCTTGATTATTTAAGGTAAATTATTTACAAACAAATTGTGTATTTAAATTCAATTATTTAAAAATATTCGTGTATATCAACTTTTATTTAAAAATAATTGTGGTCCAATATATAATTATTTGCACCTAATGATTCAAAGTCAGTTGTTTAAATTAACTGACTTTGAAAGTGCCTTTCTACCCTTTACAAAGTCAGTTGTTTAAAAAAACAGACTTAAAATGTGGCTGCTACACTTACTTTCAAAGTCAGTTGTTTAAAATAACTGACTTAGAAAGGCCATGCTACCTATACATTCAAGGTCAGTTGTTTAAAACAACTGACTTAGAAAGGGCCTGCTATATATGCATTCAAGGTCAGTTGTTTAAAACAACTGACTTAGAAAGGGCCTCCTTTATATGCATTCAAGGTCAGTTATTTAATACAACCGACTTAGAAAGGCATTATGGAAACTTTTGCATTTTTTTTTTAAATTTAATGTCATTCAAGTTCGGTTTTTTCATAAAACCTGACTTTGAAACTCTCTTTTCTAAGTCGGTTATTTGAATAACCGTCTTTGAAATTCCGAAAAAATAAAAATAAAAACAATCTTTCAAAGACGGTGTTTACAGAACCGACATTGTTTGGGCATACTTTTCAATGTCGTTTGAGACAAGGTCAGTTACATAACCGACTTTGAAAGCATCAAATGACCGACTTTATATATGCCTATTATAGTAGTGACATATCCCTCATCAGATATAAAAACATAGGCATAAAACAAAAATAGAGCCAACATGCTCTTCAATACTATGCCTAAGATTCTCCTAGAATTTATCCCTGCTCGGGCCTCTTGCCTTGGGATCTATCAACCGCTCCCTAAGCATCACCTGCAAAAACATAATCCCCAACAGGGGTGAGATAACAATCTCAGTAAACTTAGGGTCCTTGGAGGTCTTTCCTTCCCCTGGTTCACTTTCATGCACATAATATCAAAATTGGCATTACAAACTCGCCATCACAGCTATCAATCATATTACCACATGTTCATAGCATATACAGATATAATTCAATGCCTGAGGAGGCTCCATCCATTTACATGGGCACATCTCACATCAGGACCTACTAAACATGCCTGAGGAGGCTTCATCCATTCATATGGGCACATCCCACATCAGGGCTTTCTTTCTTTGCCTGAGGAGGCTTCATCCAGCTATGTGGGCACATCCCACATCAGGACTTATATATATATATAGACTATTAAATTCAATTCTACTGGCCAGAGAATCTAATCAAGCACATAACAACATTATCACAGTGTTCAGCTCATCATATACATGTTTCCATAATCAGTAATACACAATTTCAATATACATGCATCCAGATATACAATAACCATAACTTCCTCGGAGTATGGTGGAACACAAACAGTGGGAAACACTCCCAAGAACAAAGAGCTTACCTGCTCTCAGCGCTATATCGGCTTCGTGGTCACAACCACCAGCAAGATCACTATCGCGCCTTACACAAGGCATAAAACAATCAATCAATAACGATCCTTAGCCGTTAGAATGAAAGGAAATGCCATTCCCTTCCATTAAACCTCTCTGTTCTCTATCTTAGGGTTATCAAATCTAACCACCATATAGGCAATTCACAGACCCTCAACAGGATCTATCTTGGTCCAACCAAGATCTTAGAGTCCCCTTAAACTCTGCATAAGTTCAAATCAATGATCTAATCAGACCATATTCCAACAATTAACCAACTTGACTAAAACAGTTATATCAATACGTTTTCACCGTTTATTTAGCCTTCTGAACAACTTTTGTAAAGACACTTAGGCTCATATCTATCATAATACCTTCCATTTCATCAACATTCTTCCTACTCATACATATCTCTGAGTCAAAATCAAACTTCATCAAAAGTCATGTTTCAAAGCTTAGTATTCATCAGAAAAACCCCCTGGTCATACTTTTCTAAAGAATCCAAGCCTAATTTCAGCCCTAACACAATTTGATTACTATTCATCCCAAGAACCATTTCACAAATCAATCGGCAAAACTTGAGTTTCTTACCTCTAAACTGTCGAGGAAGGCTGGAGGATCGCTTCTCTAAGCTCTGGCGTCCTCGAATCGTCTTCTATCTCCTCCAAAACTCAGTTTCCAAGTTCCCTAGGAAACGAGATTTCTCCGTTTTTATGGTTTTCTTTAGGGATTGAAGCTGGAATCTAGCTCATAAAGGGATTCTAATCGACTTTCTAGTTGAGTATGAAGTGTTTAGATAAAGTATGATGAAGATATGAAGCTCCTAAGCTCAACAATGGCTGTCTTTGGTCAGAGGAAGAAGAAGGGAGGATTTTGGGCCCTAAAAACAAGTGAATGGCCTTAAATACTGGCTCAGGACGTGTTCTGGCGCTGATCGCGCCAGATTCCAGAGAAAATACACTTTCTGGAGCACTTCTAGCGCTAACCGCGCCGTTCTGGTGCTACTCGCGCCAACTTCTAGCATCTGTGGCACTACTGGCACCACTCTGGCGCTACTGGCACCACTCTGGCGCTACTGGCGCCAGACTCCATCCGTCGCTAATTCTATCGCTAATTCCATCACTAAGATTTTTGCGACAGAATTTTTTATAAATTTAAATTTTCTTTCTTTTATATAAAAAACAAGGTTATTATACATATAAACATCAAGGTTCATACCTGGATCTTTTAGACCAAGAATAAGCAATGAAAGTATAAAATTAGGTTGCTTCATACACATCCATGGAGGAAGATTGTATGGAATCAAGATAATAGGCCAAGTCCTATGGGAAATTGTCATAGTTTTGAAAGGATTAAAGCCATTAGAAGCCAAACCTAGTCGAACATTACGAGCGTCACAAGCAAAATCAGGATACTGACGATCAAAATCCTTCCAAGCAAATGAATCAGCTGGATGCCTCAAGAGTCCATCTTTAGTTTGACCATTCTCATGCCATATCATAGAACAAGCTATTTTTGATGATACAAAAAGTCTTTGCAATCTAGGTATAAGAGGGAACCAACGAAGAACCTTTGTTGGTATCTTTTTTCTACATTCAACATCATCAGAGTTGCATTTCCATCTTGACAAATTGCATTTGGGGCAAATTTCAGCATCAGCCAAATCCTTCCTATACAATATGCATTCATTAGGACAAACATGAATTTTTTCATATGATAGACCTAACCCTAAAATAATCTTCTTTGTATCATAAAATGATTTGGGTAAAATATTTTCTTCTGGTAATGCATCACTCAACAACTCTAACAATATCGAAAAAAATTTGTCAGTCCACCCATTTAGACACTTTAAGTGATACAAATGTACAAGGAATGACAATTTTGTAAACTTCTTACAACCCAGATAAAGACTTTGCTCTACCTCTCTTAACAGCTGATAGAACTTATCTGAATTATTGTTGTTTTTTGATTGCTGAACAGAAGGCCCATTCATGAATGTTTCAGAATCTCCAGCCTCTGTATTTATATTTGTATCATCACTCTCATTAGTTGCATGCATTGTGAATGCATCATGAACCAATGTATCCATATCATGATCAAACTCCCCTTCTACTTGAGATGTACCCAAAGAATTAGATGTACCAACTTGTTCACCATGAAAGATCCAAGTAACATATCTTTTTAGAAACCCATTACTAATGATGTGCTCATAAACATCAATCCGAGAGTGCCACTTGCAATTGACACATTTTGTATAATGGCATAAAATTTTTCCATCCTTGGACGATTTTGCAAATGCAAAATCAAGAAAATTTAAAGCCCCTCTAATATACTTCTCTTTATTGGGAGAGTTGTAATCTATCCAATTCTTATCCATTTAATAAAACTAACTGAAAAAGTAGAATGAAATAGACATAATAAATTAGTGCTTAGTATGACTAAAATATTCATGGATAAATCAATCATAAACTTGAGATATATTATCTAGTTTAAACATGTAAATAGACTTGAGTAACCTTCCTATTGTACCTTCACAGAAGTACTAAAGTAATTTTCTCCTTTTTGGTATGTTGAAGACTCCTCGTCCTTCTAAGGTGAGATCCTTATCTGATGATAGAGGGATTAGATACCTGTAAAAGAATCTTTCTGTCAACAAGCTAACAAAAGTTAGTTCAATTAACAAAGATCAAACTCATTATATATCTATCTATATATATATATATAATGAGTAGGGATAAGATAAAATCTAGTTGTAATTTTTAATTTTGTGTTTGTTACGCATGAGATGGAGAAATTAGTAAAAAAGAATAAAATATTTATTATTATTACAAATATATATATATATATATTTATAATAACAATAATAGATATTATTTTAATTTTAAAAAACATGTAAATTATTTCCTTTTCATCTAATTTTAGCAATGAAATTTCTTGTGTCTCTCACTATTTTCTTAAACGTTTCATTTTTTTTATCTCAATTAAACAATCCTCACTTTTGTATTTTTTCTTTATTTCATGTTTTTTTTTTTTTCATTTTCATTCCCTTATTTTCATCTCAACCGAACAAAGCATTAATATTTGAGAAGTTTTGGAATTATTGCAGAACACAGTCATCCTTAAGCTTGTCCAGAGATGATCAATTGTAAGGTACGGTCATAACTCATAAGTCATTGATATCGATAATTTGTTGCATTAGGTGTATGTATTCAACATTTCAAATCGTGAAAATAAATTTAATAAATATTTGAAGCCTGGAAAGAGAATAAAACATTAAGAAAAATAGAAACTTTACCTTCAACCCTTAGTTCCAAATGAGTAACCTTCCTATTGTAATATGCTCTTTTTTGTGCAAATCCTCAGCCAAATTCTTACCTTCACGGCTTCAATGTACATCAAAGTGTATAAAAGAGATTAATACCCAAACACTATCATTTTACACATGAATCAAAAAGTTATGGAAAATAGTGTTATACCCAAACACATGCAACCAATCATATTCTTCTATTTTACCACATCACATAAAAAAAACTTAGGATGCTCGCAACTGTTTCTTTGAGAAAATCAAAGTCTATAGAGGGGAAAAAATGGAGTATCAGGCACAACCCTCCGCATGAGAACCGGCTAACATTTTTGTCTACAGAGGAAGTGACTGCCCACTTTGGAACGGTACAAAATAAGTCTCCAAAAATAAGCTATGAACTCATGTTCAGCAAGAAGCTATTGGTCCCTATATTCACTAGAAGCAGAATAGTTGACATAGATGGGAACCCAATTCACTGGAAGCTATGAACTCATAGATGGGAATATGATTGATTAACGTATACCTTGACTGAAACATTTTTTAATCTCTTTTACTCTCATGTAATTAGTTGAGATAATTTTAAATAAGGAATATGATTGAGCCAAGCCTTGAATGTCTAAAATAAGATGAGATTAGTATTAAACTTAGTATTTTTTTTTGGCAAAAGACAAGTCAGAGGTGTGTAATCCATTATCCTCATGGACATTAACTAGATAGCGTCATAGTGCATATAGTGGGAAGCATAACCTCATATGCAAATGCACGTAGCAGAACCCGTGCTTAAAATAGCCAAGGAAATGGTCTACATGAGGTAACATAATCTATGTCCCCACTTTCCCCTGAATCTTGATTAGTTAAAAATGAATAATCAAGTACGTACATAAACTGACTAAATTTACATGCAATATATTAGTGCTTGGTGTAAATTCCTATAGTGGTATTAATTTTTTAATGTCGCTGGAATCATGATTCATTACGCTTAGACTTTGGTGTAGATTCCTATAGTGGTATAAAAAATATTAAAATAATCCTATGACTTTGCTGGAATCATGATTCATAAACTGACTATGTAAACTTAATGAACCTTGTAAAGTTTCTCACCACTTCTCCACACCAACCGTAGGCTACAAAGTGTAATGCCATCTCTTGGCCCCTTTCCAAAATTGCTTCTCTCATCAATTCCCCTTTTTCTCTTCTTTTGACTGTCTCTTTAACCCAACAACACCATTTTTGCCACATCCATGCCTACACCAAATACCCCTTCCACGCCACATCAACTAACTGTACTCCATTTAATAACATCCATTCTAGAAAAACCAAAAGCACAAAAATCATCAATTTTCACTAACTTGGGACTAATAAGAGTTTATATTATTAACCGAGACACCCTATTCAACCAACTAACACAACATTGACACCAATTTTCACAAATCTCTCCTCACTGCAACATTAACAACAAAGTATAATATAGTATTTTAATTACTCACCATTAGTTTCCCAAGTGAAAATCATCATGCTTCATGCTCATTTATCGCAAAGAATTTGTGGCTCTCCCTCCTCTCAAAATTAAAGTATAATACATTATTTAAAGATGAAATATTCTGCTTTTAAAATTCAGGAAATTGTTAGTCAAGTGATAGTAAAAATAAATCTAAAAGGTAGACACTAGAAATTGTTAGTCAAGTGACAAAAGTTACAGAACCATCTCTTATGGAATACAAGATGTAAAACGACAAAAGTTGTGGAGATTATCGGACAATGTTTCCTGACTTTCTGTAAGAATCCCACCCATTTATCTTGTATAACATAATCAAAGAAGTTAATATGGTGTACACATATAGTGATGCAGCTGAATAGGAGTAGTTTAATTTGTTCTTCACATTCATCATTTTACTGCTCTAGTGAAAGTTAACTCTATCATCGAGTCTTGTTATATTGTTAACTGCAGGATGTATTCACATGAACAAATACTCATTCGGAGGCAAAAATACCTTATACTCTTGTATAACATTCTATCCAAAATAAGAGAGAGCTTAGAACGAGAGGATAATAAATCAGAATCCATGTAAAGATCGAAATCAAATAACAAATTATTCCAAAGGTATGATTTGGTAATTTCTTATAAATTATGAGAACTAGCTGTTCAATACTGCTTACAATCAAAAGCATAATACAGATGCACCAGAACAAAAAGAACCAGGGCAGTCAGTGAGCTAAAATTGCTAGAGACAAACATAAGAGACGCAATTCTATTGCAAATAACACTGTATGGTAATAAAATAACTATAAGCATAAGATTTTAAAAAATTTTAACCTACATAAAATAATAAAATAACTATAAAGTATAAGATTTTTAAAATTTTACCTACACATAACATTTGTAGGAAGAAGTTATTTAAGTTTTACTTATACCAAATAATGATAGGTATAAATCTTTAAATTTTACCTATGTTAAATGGTTGTAGGTACAAATATTTTTTGACTTTTTTCTACAATTATTTATGTCTGTACGTAAAAGCGTCCAAACGTATAAAGCATTTTTCTTGTAGTGTGTATATCATAATTTATTAATTTTTATAATAACTATTACTTGGGAAGTCCTACTAATGGTACTTTTTATTAATTGACAGTGTAAGTTTATTTTGTTTCATAGTAATTATATATAACTTAAATTTAGTTATCAGGAGCATTCAAGGGAAAATCACAGGCTTACAATGTTTGGAATCTGTATTGAAATGGGTCTTTAGGGAGGAGCAGGTGCAACCGCTCTCATGAGAGATATCAATTGGCGCACTCACAAATTCATTAGAGATGATTATTCAATTTTTGACAGAATAGCAAGTGTTAGACCTACCAAAGAAACAAGTGCAAAACATTTTGAAGTTATTGAATAAGTTAGTTAGTACCAGGCGCATAAGCAAGATAAAAATTCTAATACTTCCTTCATCTCATTATAATTGTCATCATAAATTATTTTATATAAAAAAATAATACTTAATAAATAAACAGAAGGAAATAACAATTTTACATAATAAATTTTATTATCATTAATTCATTTTTAATTTTTGTTACCCAGCCCATATCATTAATACAAGAAATATAAGTGAGAAAATATAATTAATGTTATATTAAAAAACTAAAAAGATAATTATTTTGAAGTTTTTTTCTTACACAATAATTATTATGAAACAAAAGTTGAGATATTTGTTTATTATGTCATAGGTACAAAATATTTAATTAATTAATAGTGATCAATTTTTGTTAAAAAAATTTACTAACAATCTTTAATAGAAATTTTTTTTTATTTACATTTTTTTCTATTTACAAAACTTACTTGACCTCTCACTATACCTTTTCGTCTTGGATAGCTTTTATTTCATGGATTCAATGACTCACAGTCAAGTTAGATAGCTTATGGGAGTAGTCCCAATAAGTTAGCCTAAATAGAGAACGTATTCAGTTGCCAAATATTAAATAACATTAGTGATTAAACATGTCGGTAGCAAAAAATTATATCATTTTGATATTTAATATAACAATTCTCATCAATTTCTTTTCCTGACGCACACGAAAGCAACACAGAGGGAGGCAGGTTTATTATTTCAATTATTTCATTGACTAATTTTTGATGTGATACAAACAACAAGTACGTAAGTAGTTTCCTATAGGCAACTAGCTAGGCAAAGGCTCAAAATATAATAGTAGTTGAAAACTGTATGTAGAAGTAAAGGAAGACATTATGTAAATGCAATAAAACTATGGACTCTTCAATTGTAATGGTGCAGCAAACTTCAATTGCTGGCTATATTCGACTTGCTTCAGCACTAGCAGTGCGGCTTCTCAGACTTTATGTGAGTGGTCCAAATGAAATTTAATTTGTCTTGCAAAAGTATTGTTGCAGGACTTACAATCAGTGAACAATTTTATCTTTTTAACATGGTTCTTTTATTAAAAAAAAAAAAAAAATCTCCCATAGGTTTGAGTCCCTAGTTATTGCTGATGGTAGAAGTTCTTAATTGATTTATCCCAAAAAGTTTAGTTAATAAAATGATAAATTATACAATAATCAAAGCTACTGAGTGTTGGCATCATGCAATAGTAGAAGTGTAGTTAGGTGAGGATGAAATTAACTACCTAGAAATTAAGATAACAGGAATAAAATTATTGAATTCTTATTTGGTATGACGATATAATTAGAGGACCATAACTCCATAAGAGGGTGAAGAGGGTATATTTCATAAATTCAAGGCAGCAAATTCGAAAGCTACAGATTTTTTATTTATTTCTTCTGTTAGACTGTTATACCATGAATTATGAAAGTTTTGATTAAAGAAAGACTTCACTTCATGTAAGAAAAAGAAAAACTAACATTTTCCGAGACTTTGTAATTGAGATAATGCTCTGCTTGTAATTTACAAGGCGACAAATGAAGCATAATACATAATAATATGCAGAAACTATATATACAGACATGAGTGGATGTGTGTATAGCATCTTTTCTCTTTCAAAGAATGGCATTTTCCAAAGTTTTCATCATCACAATATTTATTATTTACATTTTTTTCTTCTTTATTTCTCTTTATTACATCATTTATCTTATTATGCACTTCACGTCTCTCTCTCTTTTTGTTCATTATGTACAAAAATAAAGTACAAATAACATGTCTCTCGTCACAATATTTGTTGATGGTATAATAATCACGGAATTTTCGCACGCAGTATTACAGTATATCTTAAAAAAAAATCAAAGACTTTGGATGTCGAACTCAACGACAATCCTTGCTCTATACAGCAATATTACAATCATTATTCAACATCCTAATGATATTGAATAAAAGCTTCTTTCTTTTCAAAGGTCATGTTTAATTTGTCCATATATTAATTTATGTTCTTAGTTATTTTCTTGGCATGCTATATGTTGTGGGCGTTTTCATAAGCTTTTTAACTTGGAAAAATGGTTAGCAATCACCAAATATAAGTACCTATTGGAAACACATTATGGTGGGTAACAGGTTGTTCCGGGTAAAACAAATAAAGCCCACTTTAAGAAAGAGTACTTAATCTGTCAATAAAATATATATGAAAGAGTGCTTAATGTTTAATTTTTTAAAATCCTCAATACGATCCCCAAATCCTAAATTCGGTACAAAGTTTGACAAGTACACTTTTTCCTCACCAAAGCAAAGTCATAAATACACGCAAAGAATATACAATATATGGAAAATTATTTTGCAACGTGCAAAACTATCACACAACTTGTTAATGTGTAGTCAAACACAGGATTTGGCTGAAGGGGACATTATAAAACAATTTTCCCGAGTCAACCAAATACAATGGACAAAATATCAAATACCAAAACTAATCCTAACAAAAGTTTACTGTATCTGTGTGTGAATAATTCACTTTCAAATTTTCATCCAATTTAATTTTAGTCTCTTTGTGAATGAGAATGAGTATACAAAGAAAATTGAAAAACAAAATTTGAAATTACCATTCACGTCACGAATCACGATCGTAATAATATTAACATTTTGGAGAAAGAAGAGTCCAGAGACCTTGATAACTGTGACCACACGCCTTCCAGAAAAAAGCTGTGACCACATTACTCACATTTGCTTGTAATTTTTCATAACATTAAATTGTTTTAAGGTTTCTAATTTCTATCACCAAAATCACAATTTGATTAAAACGTTAACTAAGACCCAATTCTTGCGCTTAAGTGATGCATGCCAGGGTTGAAGCCCAAGCACCCCAACAAGCCCTGCTTATAAGGCAACAACGTTTTCTTCTTCAACTCCACTGAAGCAGCCCGGTTCACGGTGTAATGCAACTCGTGAGCCGAAACCGGTCCTCTCCGTCTCGAAACCGAACCGGAACTAACGTTCCGGACATCCTCATGCGCGGTCGTTTTGGACAGAACCGCGTACTTCCTAAAAGGATCCTTGTCCGAAGCTCTTCCCTCAGAGGCGCTTCGGAACAGAAGAAAATCCTTCAGCCTCCACTTTCGGTACCCTTTCCGGAACGAAATCGACGACAAAAAGGAGGAGTTAGAAATACTTTCCGAGGTTTTGCTGCTGTTACTTTTGTTCCCTTGCGATGACACATCATCGCAAGGAGACACACTATTACTTTCACTTGCTCTCCGACCTCCTAAAGAGAAGGTCGTAGAGGAAATGGAAAACGATGAAGCTCTTTCCCTGCCTAACTTACGTTGTTGTGATGGTGGTGATTCTTGGATAACCCTTTTCTCTCTTCTTCTACTAGACGAAGGGGAAAGAGGTTTGAGAGGTCTAATCTTTCCACCGAGGAACAGTTCTTCGGCGGAAAGGGTAGGCCTCTGGAGATGACCACTGAAGTCGAATTCGAATTCGTCTTCGGTGGTGTTGGGAGTGGAAGCAGAGGAGTGTCTGCGAGTGGGGCTGGTGGGGGCACTGAAGAAGAAGTTGCCAAAGCGTTGGGGGCTAGAAGGTGCAGTGATGTAAGGGGAGGAACAGTTGCTATCAAAGTTAAAGTCCATGGAAGAAGAAGGTGGAGGAGGAGGAGGCACTGCCACCACCACTTCCATGCCTTCTTCTGTTAGTGTTACTCAATTACCAATTGTGATTGTGAGTTTGGAGAAATGGGTGGCGGTTGTGGAAATGAGGGTATAAATATATAGACGAAGATAAGAGACAGCGAGAGGACAGGAGAAGGAATGAGAGAGGAAAGGGGTGGAGATTTTGGTCATTAGAATATACAGAAGCCACCTTTTGTTTGGAATTTTCTTACATTTGCATCATCTTCACCTATGTTGGTCTAATTAATATCTTCTCCAATTGCTTTGTTGCTTTCTATTGGTCTGAATAAGATATGTGAAAAAGTAATAAATAGTTAATTTATTTTTAGGTTAGTTTCCTTCAAAAAATGTTGTTAGGTTAGTTAATATATATAATTGAGATTTGTCAATCGTTGACTTGATCAACGACACTGTGAGATTGATTAGTGACAATTAGAGATCGGTCCATTTGCTTTGTAAATTGGTAACTGTGCTTTTAACTAGAGAAAGAGTACTGTTTCTTTTATTGTCATAATTTTGTGAATCTGAATTTTTTATTCACTAATGTATATAGTAAATTTATTTAAGTCTTAAATTGTGTATTATTAAATTATTAAGAAAATTACTGTTATCGTAATTGTTTGCTACAAAAACTTGTTGATGTATATTGATACGTTCTATACAATAATATGCAAAATATATGACTGATCAAATATAAATTCATTTTTTATTTGGAAATAAATAAAAGAAGAAGAGAATTCAAAACCATTTTCTTTTCTTATTCCGGCTAAAATAAATTTGGATGTGGCGTGAACAAATATGGCCATTACTTCAGCATTTGGCTGGATTTAAATTGTTTGGCCAAGAAAAATAGTATTCCAGAAGGAAACTGATGGAGCAATAATTATCTTATTCAAAGGGTATAATCAATTTGGCCTGCGTTAATAATATAATATGACTTTGCTTCCTTTAATTTAGGAAAAAGAGTGACAGTGGATCTAGAAGAGGAGAAAATTTGAAGAGAAAGAAACGGAAAGAGTAAGCACTTCTTATTTTTCCTTGTTTGATTAAGAAAAAGGAAATAATTTTTTTTGAGAGGAGGAAATAAAATTAATAGTTGGTAAAATAATTTTTTTATCTTTTATTAAAAATCAAACTTTTATTATAGTTTGTTAAGAGTATTAACAATCAAACTATAAAGCTAATAAAAATGAACGGCAAAAGAATCAGTAATTAAAATGTTTGAATTTTGCGAAAATCCATCCAAATCTGTTCATTGAAGTAAACATTCAATCCAATCAAATTAAGCAGAGTTTCTATACAGAAGGAAAAAAATTAAGCATAGTTTATGATAATGTACGTGGTCGTTCAAATTTAAAGAAAATTACCGTTGAAATTAAAGAGAAGCATCTTCTCTTCCCAAAAGAAGAAAAAACGTAAAGATACAAGTGATACGTACGCAAAGTGCTTCAGAATGGTTTTACGATAATAAGGTAATTCAAGTCAAGTTTTAATTAGAAAATTTCCGTTGAAAGTAAAGAGCACCGTGCTGAATAAGCTAGGAAGAAAATAAGATGCAAGAAAAAGACAAAGGAAGTGCTTTTGCTTGTTTCTTTGATGATATTATAACGAGTTCTGGAGTTAGGTTACTGTTTTTTGTATCCCAGTTTTCATCATGCTTTTGTTGGTTAAATTTAACTAGGAATAGTGCTGTCTTTTCTTGGTATGTCTTTAATGGTCACGTGTTCAGATTAAACATAAGTTTGGTTAAGAAAAATATCGATCAACTTGCTTGAAAGCAATGAATATGAAATTGACTAAAAGACATATTCATATATCTACATAGGGTAACCGGATTGTATGTTAATTATTTGAAAAGTACTTTACCTTCTGTATTTTAGAATTTCATATTGTACTTTTACGAGTTTGTTTTTCATTCGATCTATAACCTCATATAGTCACTTTAATATAATTTTTATTTATTAATGATTAATATAGTAAAACTACTGTTTAATTATTTTCTTATTGTTTGGTTTGAAATTATCATTTAAAAATATTTATATAATGAATTCTTTTCTTACAAATTTTTATTTAACCTTTTCGCTTTGTTTTCCAACGAATTGTTGAATATTTTGTTGATATTTCTAAAGGTTAACATTTTTTATTTAATTAAATTTTAGAAAATCCTTTTGTAAATTAATTTACTATTTACTAAAAACAGATATTTTGTTATCAAGAATTACAAATTTAATATTCTCTTTTTGACGCACATAAATGCATGACTTCTATAGTAATAGACTAAGAAAAACATTTTTTTAAATTTAAGGGACTAAATAAAATAAAATTTAATTTGAAGGACTAAACATATTATATCCCTAATTTGAGAGAATAAGAATATATACAAGTCTTGATAAATTTTGTTTATGATCATAGTAAAAGTGATCAGTTGAATTTTATTTATAACTAAAATTTAAAGACTATGTTATAAATATTCATTTCAAAATAATCAATCATGAACTATTTTATTAACTTTATCATAATTATTAATTCTCTTGTATACTTTACCTTTAGGCATTGTGTTATAGTTAATGTTTCATTATAAATATGCTTTTATTTTATGTTTCATCATTAGATTTTTTTGCAATAATAATTTTGTATTAAATTTTAAAAATGCAATTTAACGCATTCTACGTTTTTAACTATTTTTTATTTATTATAAAAAAACTTTTTTATATTTAATTTTACCTTGCAAACGCACGAATGATATACTATTATAATATAAAATAGCTAGATCGATCTTTGTTATTTGTTATTTGTTGAAGAGTGCGCATGAAGCATTCACACATTTATTCTAAATAATGCGGCAATGCTCATTTCATTTAATAATTAAACTTCATTATGAAGGAATTTTGTATAAGTATTTTCATCCTAATTATGGTGTTTTGGAAGCCATTGATTTACTTGAATTAGTATTTGAGTTTGAAGTTGTACCATTAATCGCAGTCAAACCACTAGAAAACAAAACATAATTAAACGGCCCTTATATTCATCATCTACACAATACACATTCTCTCCAAACAGATTTATAACAACTTGACCATTTGCACTTCCATGATAATTCACCAACCCGCAGGATTCTAGGTTGTGGGAAAAGCTCGAAGATGATGTCTGTATATATCTGTTCTATCTATAGACATAAAAGTACTTTCATTGTTTAACCTTGTCGCCCATGATTACAGGATTCGGTTAACCAATAACGTACTTAAGTGTACTGTACAAACGCTAATTATTAATCATGTCCACCTTATATAAAATTGATTTGGAACTACTTGAAAATTCGGTGAATGCTTTTTTCTTTTTCTTTTTTAGCACTCTTACTTCCCCTTTGATTTTCTCCCTCTAATAATTTATTTTTAAAAATTTACTTAAATGTCCATATCGATCTTTATCTCTTCCCCTTTGATGGTATCGATATGGGAAAAATAAAACTCACAGACTAACGCATAGGACAGCTGAAACGAGAACAAGAGAGAAATAATTTGCTCCACACACGCGCATAGAGAAAGGGACATGCATCATAACATTTGAGAGTTTTGTTTGGGTGAAATAGACATGAACCAGATGGTGCAGGTCACAACAGGTTTAACTTGAACCTTAGGGGTTTTTAAGACCTGGTGTGGAAGTTTCATTGGCTCATAATGATCATATATATGAGTTAAAACTTATTTGCAAAGCTAAAGAGTCACTAGGTGGATATCATTTTAGGTAATGTAGTCTATACCAAAAGCATCGATGTGGATGATGCTTCTTATGGATATACATATGCTCCTAGACTATTTCATGATAGTCGAGTTGATACACATGATATACAAAGTAGAGTCAAGAGGTTGTATCAATTTTTTTTTTTGACAGATTATTAGTGTTGTATGGATATTGTACTACTATTAATTTTTTATTAAGTAGAAGTGTTTTTTAGTTAATTTTTTAAGAGTTTTATTTTTATAGGTTTATATATATGTATATATGAACTATAATTACTTTTGTTTATTTGAAAAAAAAATATTTTTTTAAAATTGTGAAAAATATGTTTAATTAGGTTGATCTTTCCTTTTAAAAAGAAAAGACGCGTCAAGAAAAAGTTAGTGCAAGTATCACCTAAAATGAAATTAAAAGGGGAAATAGCATATCAAATCATCATCAAACACCTCCCATTGGTCAGTGATAACCGTCTTCAAATTTAATTGCTACTGCTCCAAAATGGTGGCAGTGACTCTAGAATTATTATCCTCATATATCACAATAGCGCTATTATTATGACCCTCCAAAATTTTCTTCTCGGAGACACCACCATATATCCCTTGAGCTCCCCAGAGGGTTCTCTGACCTGGTAACCGGCGAATGTGACGGATTTCTCGTCGCCAGTGATTCCCATGTGGGCTTGGAGCCACCATTTCCGTCCACGAAAGTCCTGATCTTTTGTTTGCCAGAGAGTGTGAGACGATGGCGTATCTTTGCAGATGTGATGTTCAGTTCTAGCGTTCTGTAATCCATGATCAGTGTTATATGATAATCTAATGCTAGCTAACAGTGCAAAAGATGTGATGCTATATTTAGGTTATGTTTTGGTATCTCAACATATAGGTTATTAATAGTATCATCTAAATGTATTTTTGTTGTGTAAAACACAACAAAAATACATTTTCTTTACATAATGGATAATATTTCATGATGAGAAAAGAGGGATCACTAGAAAGGTTTTCTTTTATCACTTTCAGGTGAATTTTTTTTTTATTGTATATTGGATTTTTTTTTCTATATGTTAAACACATTATCAATCTTTAATTTATGGATTTGTCTAATTCATCTCAAATAAAAATAATCTTAGGGTCAATTAGACAATATCTTCCTCAAGAGTGTTTATCTCTTCTTTGGAGTGATCTATAAGGATCTGTTGGCCTGACTGTTTGTTGGTTTAGGAGCTTTATCCCCTCATCCCACTAAAAAATTTAATAAATTTTAAATAATTATCTTATGTTGAATTCAATCAACATTATGACTATCACATTTAATTTATCTTTTATTTCTCTTTCATATTATTAATGTATACGATTAAAATTTTATAATTTTTAATTAAAAGTTAATAATTAAAATTATACTAAAATACATAAATATATGTAATAAAATTATAAAATATTAAAATCTTAATAATTATTTTCTAATCATCATATTCTTTAATTACCTTAGGAAAAATATATATGGTTGTAATTTTAATTTCTATATTTTTATCTATAACTTTTAATTAAAATTTACACTCTTTATCTAAACTTTTTAATTAAAAATTATAGTAAAAATATTGGAAAAATATTTAAAGTATTACTCTTAGAATTTTCAAAATAAAAGAAAACTATTTACC